>JAVYIG010004876.1:0-149640 GCA_035222895.1 Strongylocentrotus droebachiensis
GTGAACCCACATCACACAGCTCTCTTCTCAAACATGACAACCTCCCCCTGCCCCCCCCCCCCCCTACACAGAGGTGTAATCATATATCGGCTGGTGGTAAAAGGGTGTTGTGAACCCACATCACACAGCTCTCTGCACTCTTCTCAAACATGACAACCTCCCCCTGCCCCCCCCCCTACACAGAGGTGTAATCATATATCGGCTGGTGGTAAAAGGGTGTTGTGAACCCACATCACACAGCTCTCTGCACTCTTCTCGAATGTGAAAACCTCCCCCTGCCCCCCCCCCCTACACACAGGTGTAATCATATTTTTTAGCTGGTGGTTAAAGGGTGTTGTATACCTACATCACACAGCTCTCTGCACTCTTCTCAAACATGACAACCTCCCCCTGTCTCCCCCCCCCCCCCTACACAGAGATGTAATCATATTTCAGCTGGTGGTAAAAGGGTGTTGTGAACCCACATCACACAGCTCTCTGCACTCTTCTCAAACATGACAACCTCCCCCTGCCCCCCCCCCCCTACACAGAGGTGTAATCATATTTCAGCTGGTGGTTAAAGGGTGTTGTGAACCCACATCACACAGCTCTCTCCACTCTTCTCAAACGTGACAACCTCCCCCTGCCCCCCTCCCCCCTACACACAGGTGTAATCATATTTCAGCTGGTGGTAAAAGGGTGTTGTGAACCCACATCACACAGCTCTCTGCACTCTTCTCGAACGTGAAAACCTCCCCCTGCCCCCCCCCCCCCTACACACAGGTGTAATCATATTTTTTAGCTGGTGGTTAAAGGGTGTTGTATACCTACATCACACAGCTCTCTGCACTCTTCTCAAACATGACAACCTCCCCCTGTCTCCCCCCCCCCCCCCCTACACAGAGATGTAATCATATTTCAGCTGGTGGTAAGAGGGTGTTGTGAACCCACATCACACAGCTCTCTGCACCCTTCTCAAACATGACAACCTCCCCCTGCCAGCTCCCCCTGCCTCCCCCCCCCCCCCTCCCCTACACACAGGTGTAATCATATATCAGCTGGTGGTAAAAGGGTGTTGTGAACCCACATCACACAGCTCTCTGCACTCTTCTCAAACATGACAACCTCTTCCTACCTACCCCCCCCCCCCCCCTACACACAGATGTAATCATATACATGTATCATGTGGTGGTTAAAGGGTGTTGTGAACCCACATCACACAGCTTTCTGCACTCTTCTCAAACATAACAACCTCCCCCTGCCTCCCCCCCCCCCCCCCCTACACACAGGTGTAATCATCAGCTGGTGGTTAAAGGGTGTTGTGAACCCACATCACACAGCTCTCTGCACTCTTTTCAAACATGACAACCTCCCCCTGCCTCCCCCCCCCCCCCCTTACACACAGGTGTAATCATATTTCAGCTGGTGGTAAAAGGGTGTTGTGAACCCACATCACACAGCTCTCTCAACTCTTCTCAAACATGACAACCTCCCCCTGCCTCCCCCCCCCCCCCCCCTACACAGAGATGTAATCATATTTCAGCTGGTGGTTAAAGGGTGTTGTGAACCCACATCACACAGCTCTCTGCACTCTTCTCAAACATGACAACCTCCCTCTCCCTCTCCCTCCCCCCCCCCCCTACATAGAGATGTAATCATATATCAGCTGGTGGTAAAAGGGTGTTGTGAACCCACATCACACAGCTCTCTGCACTCTTCTCAAACATGACAACCTCGCCCTGCCCCCCCCCCCCTACACAGAGGTGTAATCATATATCGGCTGGTGGTTAAAGGGTGTTGTGAACCCACATCACACAGGTCTCTGCACTCTTCTCAAACATGACAACCTCCCCCTGCCTCCCCCCCCCCCCATACAGAGGTGTAATCATATTTCAGCTGGTGGTTAAAGGGTGTTGTGAACCCACATCACACAGCTCTCTGCACTCTTCTCAAACATGACAACCTCCCCCTGCCTCCCCCCCCCCCCTACACAGAGGTGTAATCATATTTCAGCTGGTGGTAAAAGGGTGTTGTGAACCCACATCAAACAGCTCTCTGCACTCTTCTCAAACATGACAACCTCCCTCTGCCTCCCCCCTCCCCCCCCCCCCCCCTACACACAGGTGTAATCATATTTCAGCTGGTGGACCAAGGGTGTTGTGAACCCACATCACACAGCTCTCTGCACTCTTCTCAAACGTGACAACCTCCCCCTGCCCCCCCCCCCCCTACACACAGGTGTAATCATATTTTTTAGCTGGTGGTTAAAGGGTGTTGTATACCTACATCACACAGCTCTCTGCACTCTTCTCAAACATGACAACCTCCCCCTGCCAGCTCCCCCCCCCCCCCCCCCACATCCTCCCCTACACACAGGTGTAATCATATTTCAGCTGGTGGTAAAAGGGTGTTGTGAACCCACATCAAACAGCTCTCTGCACTCTTCTCAAACATGACAACCTCCCTCTGCCTCCCCCCTCCCCCCCCCCCCCCTACACACAGGTGTAATCATATTTCAGCTGGTGGACCAAGGGTGTTGTGAACCCACATCACACAGCTCTCTGCACTCTTCTCAAACATGACAACCTCCCTCTGCCTCCCCCCTCCCCCCCCCCCCCTACACACAGGTGTAATCATATTTCAGCTGGTGGACCAAGGGTGTTGTGAACCCACATCACACAGCTCTCTGCACTCTTCTCAAACATGACAACCTCCCCCTGCCCCCCCCCCCCCCTACACAGAGGTGTAATCATATATCGGCTGGTGGTTAAAGGGTGTTGTGAACCCACATCACACAGCTCTCTGCACTCTTCTCAAACATGACAACCTCCCCCTGCTTCCCCCCCCCCCCCTACACAGAGGTGTAATCATATTTCAGCTGGTGGTAAAAGGGTGTTGTGAACCCACATCAAACAGCTCTCTGCACTCTTCTCAAACATGACAACCTCCCTCTGCCTCCCCCCCTCCCCCCCCCCCCCTACACACAGGTGTAATCATATTTCAGCTGGTGGACCAAGGGTGTTGTGAACCCACATCACACAGCTCTCTGCACTCTTCTCAAACATGACAACCTCCCTCTGCCTCCCCCCTCCCCCCCCCCCCCCCACTACACACAGGTGTAATCATATTTCAGCTGGTGGACCAAGGGTGTTGTGAACCCACATCACACAGCTCTCTGCACTCTTCTCAAACATGACAACCTCCCCCTGCCCCCCCCCCCCTACACACAGGTGTAATCATATTTCAGCTGGTGGTAAAAGGGTGTTGTGAACCCACATCGCACAGCTCTCTGCACTCTTCTCGAACGTGACAACCTCCCCCTGCCCCCCCCCCCTTACACACAGGTGTAATCATATATAAGCTGGTGGATAAAGGGTGTTGTGAACCCACATCACACAGCTCTCTGCACTCTTCTCAAACATGACAACCTCCCCCTGCCTCCCCCCCCCCCCCTACACACAGGTGTAATCATATTTCAGCTGGTGGTAAAAGGGTGTTGTGAACCCACATCACACAGCTCTCTTCACTCTTCTCAAACGTGACAACCTCCCCCGCCCCCCCCCCCCCCCCCAATACACAGGTGTAATCATATTTCAGCTGGTGGTACAAGGGTGTTGTGAACCCACATCACACAGCTCTCTGCACCCTTCTCAAACATGACAACCTCCCACTGCCTCCCCCCCCCCCCCCCTACACAGAGATGTAATCATATATCAGCTGGTGGTAAAAGGGTGCTGTGAACCCACATCACACAGCTCTCTGCACTCTTCTCAAACATGACAACCTCCCTCTCC
Organism: Strongylocentrotus droebachiensis; assembly: GCA_035222895.1. Classification (NCBI taxonomy): domain Eukaryota; kingdom Metazoa; phylum Echinodermata; class Echinoidea; order Camarodonta; family Strongylocentrotidae; genus Strongylocentrotus; species Strongylocentrotus droebachiensis. Next base: position 3,774 of record JAVYIG010004876.1, read on the forward strand.
CTCTCCCTCCCCCTACACAGAGGTGTAATCATATATCGGCTGGTGGTTAAAGGGTGTTGTGAACCCACATCACACAGCTCTCTGCACTCTTCTCAAACATGACAACCTCCCCCTGCCTCGCCCCCCCCCCCCCCTACACAGAGGTGTAATCCTATTTCAGCTGGTGGTAAAAGGGTGTTGTGAACCCACATCACACAGCTCTCTGCACTCTTCTCAAACATTACAACCTCCCCCTGCCTCCCCCCCCCCCCCTACACAGAGGTGTAATCATATTTCAGCTGGTGGTAAAAGGGTGTTGTGAACCCACATCAAACAGCTCTCTGCACTCTTCTCAAACATGACAACCTCCCTCTGCCTCCCCGTCCCCCCCCCCCCTACACACAGGTGTAATCATATTTCAGCTGGTGGTACAAGGGTGTTGTGAATCCACATCACACAGCTCTCTGCACTCTTCTCAAACATGACAACCTCCCCCTGCTCCCCCCCCCCCCCCCCCTACACAGAGGTGTAATCATATTTCAGCTGGTGGTAAAAGGGTGTTGTGAACCCACATCACACAGCTCTCTGCACTCTTCGCAAACATGACAACCTCCCCCTGCCACCTGCCACGGCCTCCCCACCCCCCCCCCCCCCCCACACCCTCCCCTACACACAGGTGTAATCATATTTCAGCTGGTTGTAAAAGGGGGTTGTGAACCCACATCACACAGCTCTCTGCACTCTTCTCAAACATGACAACCTCCCCCTGCCAGCCCCCCCCCCCCCCACACCCTCCCCTACACACAGGTGTAATCATATATCAGCTGGTGGTTAAAGGGTGTTGTGAACCCACATCACACAGCTCTCTGCACTCTTCTCAAACTTAACAACCTCCCCCTGCCTCCCCCCCCCCCTTACACACAGGTGTAATCATATATAAGCTGGTGGATAAAGGGTGTTGTGAACCCACATCACACAGCTCTCTGCACTCTTCTCAAACATGACAACCTCCCCCTGCCTCCCCCCCCCCCCCCTAGACACAGGTGTAATCATATTTCAGCTGGTGGTAAAAGGGTGTTGTGAACCCACATCACACAGCTCTCTTCACTCTTCTCAAACGTGACAACCTCCCCCGCCCCCCCCCCCCCCCAATACACAGGTGTAATCATATTTCAGCTGGTGGTACAAGGGTGTTGTGAACCCACATCACACAGCTCTCTGCACCCTTCTCAAACATGACAACCTCCCCCTGCCTCCCCCCCCCCCCCCTACACACAGGTGTAATCATATTTCAGCTGGTGGTACAAGGGTGTTGTGAACCCACATCACACAGCTCTCTGCACTCTTCTCAAACATGACAACCTCCCCCTGCCTCCCCCCCCCCCCCCTACACACAGGTGTAATCATATTTCAGCTGGTGGTAAAAGGGTGTTGTGAACCCACATCACACAGCTCTCTTCACTCTTCTCAAACGTGACAACCTCCCCCGCCCCCCCCCCCCCCCCAATACACAGGTGTAATCATATATCAGCTGGTGGTTAAAGGGTGTTGTGAACCCACATCACACAGCTCTCTCCACTCTTCTCAAACATGCAGGGATGATAGTGAGCACTAAAAAAAATAGGTTTTTTGTTTTCCCCTCAACCACGCCCCCCTTGAGTAAAAATAAAAGAAGAGGATTCGCGGGGGAAAATGGCATCTAACAACATTCTCCCCTTTCGAGTAAGAAAATTGGGACAAAATTGGGAAAAAAATAGGGCCAAACATGTAAGAATAGAGAAAACAAGAGGGAAATCTGGTAAATCAGGATAACATAGGGAAGAAAGAAAAAAATTAGTAAAAAAAAATATATACAGTGTATATATATATATATATATATATTTTTTTTTTTTTTAATCGGGAAGAAAGAAAAAAAAATCGGGGAAAAAAATAATAATCGGGAAACCGATTTAAATCAGGTTTTTATCAGGCCTGCAATAATAATAATAATTAAACATTTTTGTACAGCGCATCACACATACACTGTAGGCATTATTGCATGTCTCCATGTGCTTTACAGAACAGAATACAGAAGGAGTGGAAATGGTACTAAAAAGTACTAAAGAGACATGTTTTCAAATTACTTCTGAATTTTTGTATGTTTCTACATGTATATTTTTAAGGTATTCCGGCAAGTTATTCCATAAAACAGTGGCATGAAAATGACCTACTGGTATAGATCTCCCAAAGATTTAGTCATGGTTTGTGCCTTTGTTGGAAACGCAGCAATCAGGGGGCCGTTTCTCGAAACCAACTCCATGACAGTCATATCTTTGTCGCCGACCTACGGAGATGTCATGAAGTGGATAAACCGTTTCACAAAGCCATGACAGACATGATATCGATATATCGCGATACTAGCAGCTCAAGAAGATAGTCTTTGTCACGATCCATTTGATTTATCAAGAATAACCCAAAACAAGTTTTAGGGCTAAAATTGTTCAAAAAGAAATATATACATATAAATTCTCCTAAAATAAATAATAAATAGTGTCATTATCAAATATACATGTAGATCATCAAACGATTTGCATATTTCTGTAAAGATTCTTAAATTGAAGAAAAACCGGTGAGTGTTTTTTTTTCGACAGTCGAATCAAAAGTTAGTTGAAGGATACCGTAATGTGATAGTTTATCAATACATACTTTTTTGTTTATTGTGACGAGGAAATTTAGGCAAAATACCTTTTCTCAGCCAGTTTTTTTTTTTTCTTTTTTTTTTTAAATTTTTAATGCTTTTATTGTAACAAGAACAGAAATTACCTGTCGTACCAAGCATCAACTGTGATGTTCCCTCATTTTTCTTTTAAATTGTTCCATATTTGACATAAAGGATCAAAATATAAAGACTTTGTATTCATTTGCCTCAACATGGGAAAGGCTATAATAAACTTCTGTAACAGTATTTTGATCACACTTTCCTCCTAAAAATACACATCTTCATGATTTTACAACTCCATACAACACATTTCCAAAGTGGTATCTTAATATTAGTCTTTAGAACTGTTGAAGTTGAACAATTTGGATTTTTGCAAAACTCCGCATCGTAAAACATTAGAAAGAAATGGTGGATAGGTTTTGCATGGTTTTCCCCGCCAACAGCGAGGATATCTTCCAAATGTAAATGCTTTAATCAGGTTCAACCTACAGTGTACAGTATATAACATTTTCTCAATCATTAGAACATGAAAAAGATCCTTCAATTCCAATGCAATGATTATCACCATGTAATTCCTTTTTTGATTCTCAGCCAGTTTTTATTCCAGAGTCTCATAAATACTCATTATATAATTGATTTGATATTGAAAATATAATTTGGAAGAAGTAATTAGAGAGGGAATAATAATGCACATAGGCCCCAAAGGTATGACGGTATCCTAAGTCAGACTATGGATCGACTATGGAAAACGGTGTGTAACATTCTTATCTATCTTATTCATATGTTATAGTTTAATGATTTGTGATTTAATGTTTATATTCAGCTGTTTAAAGTTTCTGTATAATTTGTATTCTCACTTTTGTACATTTGCATTTCGCATCCCAGAGAATTACGTACCGAATTCGTCTATATATTTTTCTCAAAATGATAGTGAAACTAATCGTACATTTCGCGGCCCATAGAATGGCAACAAACTGACTTGTGATGGCGCTTTACAGCAATTAAAAAGATATGACAGGTTCGGAGCAGTGACAACTCGCTTGTCGCGGAAGTTGTCGCTCATCTTGGCAAAGACGGCTTCGTGAAACACTTAGCTGACAAGTTGCGTGACAGTGGCGAGATGTCGTTGATCTTGTAGTTATGACGGTTTCGAGAAACGGCCCCCTGTTGTTTATACTGTATTCAATGAGATATCATGGAGCAAACTGATGGAAACATTGATAAGTTAATCAAAGTACTTTAGGCTTGATACTGGACTGGATAGGTAGCCAGTTCACTGCGGCATACATGAACGAGTCTTAAGGGTTGAAGTAAATCACATTGATGAATACACTTACCGATTCATCATCACTTGCGCTATCATTGTTCCCTGTGTCGCACGCACCAACGGCTGGTTTCTTAGGTTCCTGGAAGTCAGACATAGAGTCATTACTATTCTCATCCTCAGTCACCGTATCCATGGGTTCATCATCGTCATCTTGATTGGCTGATGCTCCATGCATATCATTAGCTTCTGGCATGCGATTGGTTGTTGGTCTCAGAGTGTCACTATCATCTGAGCTTTGACCCAGGTCAGCATCAGGTACAGGTCTATTGCCATCGCTCACCAGAGGTCTCGGAGTATCTGAAACTACTCCTGCCTGTGATTGGGTATCGGTACTAGCCTCATTTGCATGTGGGTTTGAGCTAGCTGCTGATTGGCTAGCTCTGATTGCTTGCAAACCACTAGGGCCTGGAATGTCCACATCAGCAACTGCATCATGTCTGTGCTGAAGCAAACCGGTCTCAGCTGGATTCATCTGGTTCCCACTGCTCTGCTGTGGAAGCATGAGCAGTGATTCACTGTCAGACTGTGACCCTTGACCTGGCATGGTTGGCAAGGCAGGGAGAGATGGATCAGTATTGACCCGGCTCTCTTCCTGTGATCTTGACCGTGATTGGCCTCTGTGCTCTTCCTGCATAAAGACAATGTTTTAAAAAGATTTAACAATTTTATCAGAATGGTTTGGTTTATTAGAAATTAGTTCTATGACAAAGCCATCAATTATTCACCTGTGTGACAGTTTCACTATTAAAGTATAAACACTTTACAAAACAGCTCTTCTCGATAATCAGACAACTGGCAACTAGCTTTAGTCTGCCACACATGGGGGGTGTTTCACAAAGATCCTAAGTTGAACTTATCTCTAAGTTGGACTTAAAGATTATGGAAAGCTGTTAGCATCATTGAAAATATTTTGTAAAAGTTATTTAAAAGACATTAAATGTTGATTCAAAACATTTATATTTTCTGTTACCAAGGAAATTTCAATGATCTTGATGTGGAATTTATGAAAAGTCTAAAATAATTGAATTGTTGACTTTGATTACATTTTATTTTAAGGCTACAAATGGCTCTCCATAATATTTAAGTCCAACTTAAAGTTAAGTTCGACTTAGGATCTTTGTGAAACACCCCCCTGAGGAAGTTTTCTTGACTCAAAGATAAAGTTGAGTTCTGGTCATGCGATTGCATTGTGAAAGAAACAGTTTGGAATTAATTAGAAAAAGTATTGCCTGTATTGGTGTGTACTGCAAGGTTCTGGAGTCATCAAAATGATAAGAAATTTACATGTAACAAACATGTGGCATAAGAATCAGGCCTCATTTTGATGTTACTTGTCATATTTAGAATATGAAGGCATTTGATGTGCCATGCCTTTCAGGGAACATTTTTTCTGTGAGGTTCTTCCACATTTGCATAATAACAATGATAACGCTCACAACTTTCTTTTTTCACCTCTCCCCAGAACTCAACCTTCTCTTTAAAGGGATCGTTTAACAATGTTAAATCTGAGATACACGGCCCTACGTGTTATCAGTGTCTGTGATATGGTGTAATATTGAAGCCCTAAAAAAATAGCGCTTTAAAATGATCAAGAAGTGCCTAAAAAAAGTAAAAATCTTTGAGTGACCTGTTTTACCATACTCGTTTTCCCCAATAGACTGTAGTGTTTCCAATCATAAATATCTTTATAATCAGACAGGCGATCGGACAGGCGAAAGTCATAGGGTTCCTGACTGACTTAAAGGTTTATAATTATCATTGCATCATGAGCAAAATCCAGAATTTTGTTTCAGAATCTGAGACAAAGTTACCGGATCCCTTTAGACATTGACACTGTACTGGATATATACATGTATGTGATCATGTGCTGTAGTTATAATTCATTCCTAATATTCAGAATACCCGCTTGAGACTCAAACAACAAAGTTCACCTTTGTTGACAAAACCAAAGTTCACAAAACACTTCACTATAGATCCATTTCAAATTAATCACATCAATGTACAATATCACCAATGACAAAGGTTGATTGATAAAGCACTGACTTTAAATAATATGTAGTACAATTGTAACTGACTTTCATGCAAAATGACCAAATATTTCTTGTGATTTAAAGACCGTCACCACTACTGGGCAAGAAGGGATAAGACCACACAGCGAGCCAGCGAGGTCACTATGACAGGTGGCTATCTCATTAACTCAGCTCTCATTTAACATAAGAAAAAGAGGATCATGGGGGACCAACAGGCACTGATTGGGGAAGTTTTCTATATAGAGGGAGCAAGTAGCTACAAGTATGGCAGTGTGCCTTTAAATGCCAACATGGTAACCTTCTACACAAATAAATGTTTGAATGCATTGCATACTCAGAGGCATATACTGTACATGAACATGTACTGTACAAATGTACATTGTACATGTCACAGTAAAACCTGCTTAAGCGACTATAAAGACCAACATTTTTTGTTTCCCTTCAACAATGTTTCTTATTGAAACATCTATTACAGCATCATCATCATCATTCTCTCTCTTTCTTTTCATCTTTTCTTCTATCATTTCCTAAGGTCTTTCATCCTCACTCACAACATTTAGTAACAGGATGATTTCAGGCAGAGAATTGCTTTAACACCTCCATGTTTGGACAAAGAGGTGCAGGAATATCCTTCTCTTTGAAAGATTACATTGCCTATTATATCTTACATTATATCTTTTAAATTAAAATTACATTTCGGGGCAACGAGATGCCGGAAGATTGTGATATTTGTCTATTGAGGAGACCGAACATAAGATTGAGGTTTATTTGGTGGCGAGGCTACCCGCATACAAATTTTGTAACTTATCTAGTACGTTCAATAACTAAAACTTAAAATTTATACCACATTAAAAGCTTCTTCTTTTTTCTTTTTTTTCTGCTTTCTCGCTTTGCATGCTTGCTTTGCTTGCTCACAATATTAGGGACTTTTAGAAATGCACGTCAAGAGCTTTGACTGCAACGTGTGACGTCATTTTAAGGCACTGCGCCTGCGTCACGTGGTCTCAGTCGGCGATTGAGAATGCGTCAACCTTGATTTTCCTAAATCTAGTACATGCAATACATACATGTACATACATATTGACATTTATAAAGCGCCTTTACATGCTGAAATGTGTAGAACAGGTGTCACATGCACCTGTTCTACACAGGTATATTTACATATTAGCAGTGAAGGGATGTTCTTTTGTTGAGGGTAGAATGAGGAATGTCCTCTTTCTTTGTCCGTGATGTTTATTGTGTTACTTGTGTTACTTCCTGCATGCATATCGTCGAGTGCAATCTAAAAGATTTCTAATTGTAGCCAACATGGGCAGTTAAGTACGTTGACACGCATGATCAGTCGGCGTTCGTCGTGTTCTCGTTCACTCATTTTAAAAGTCCCTATTTAGAAACAAACTTGCCCTGCATTTGAGGAATGCCATAACAATGCAGAACAAATTTTCTGAGATTAATTTTGGATTGAGTCGACATTTTTGCTGGTCTATCAGACCTCTTCCTCCTTCTCTCCCTCTCTTTCTCTCTCTCTCTCTTCTTTCTCTGTCTATCTCTCTCTATCTCTTCTCTCTCTGTCTGTCTCTTTCTCTCTTTCCCTCTCTATCTCTATCTCTCTCTCTCTCTTCTTTCTCTGTCTATCTCTCTCTCTCTCTCTCTCTCTATCTCTCTCTCCTTTCTCTGTCTGTATCTTTCTCTATACCTGTTGGTCTTCATCCTCTGATATCTCTGTAGCATCTGAATCATACAGATCTTCATCACTTTCAATCAGAATGGTAGAACTACTGTCCTCTTCGTCAGACCTCTCCCTCCTCTCTCTCTCTCTCTCTCTCTCTCTTCTTTCTCTGTCTATCTCTCTCTCTCTCTCTCTCTTCTCTCTACCTCTCTCTCCTTTCTCTGTCTGTCTCTTTCTCTCTATACCTGTTGGTCTCATCCTCTGATATCTCTGTAGCATCTGAATCATACAGATCTTCATCACTTTCAATCAGAATGGTAGAACTACTGTCCTCTTCGTCAGACCTCTCCCTCCTCTCTCTCTCTCTCTCTTCTTTCTCTCTCTCTCTTTCTCTCTTCCCCTCTCTCTCTCTATCTCTCTCTCTCTTCTTTCTCTGTCTATCTCTCTCTCTCTCTCTCACTTTCCTTCTCTCTATCTGTCTCTTTCTCTCTATACCTGTTGGTTTTCATCCTCTGATATCTCTGTAGCATCTGAATCATACAGATCTTCATCACTTTCAATCAGAATGGTAGACCCACTGTCCTCTTCATCAGACCTCTCCCTCCTTCTCTCTCTCTCTCTCTCTCTCTTCTTCCTCTGTCTTTTTCTTCTCTCTCTCCCTCTCTTTCTCTATCTCTCTCTCCTTCTGTCTGTCTCTTTCTCTCTTTACCTGTTGGTCTTCATCCTCTGATATCTCTGTAGCATCTGAATCATACAGATCTTCTTCACTTTCAATCAGAATGGTAGAACTACTGTCCTCTTCGTCAGACCTCTCCCTCCTCTCTCTCTCTCTCTCTCTTTCTCTCTCTCTTTCCCTCTCTTTCTCTATCTCTCTCTCCTTCTGTCTGTCTCTTTCTCTCTTTACCTGTTGGTTTTCATCCTCTGATATCTCTGTAGCATCTGAATCATACAGATCTTCATCACTTTCAATCAGAATGGTAGAACTACTGTCCTCTTTGTCAGACCTCTCCCTCCTCTCTCTCTCTCTCTCTCTCTCTCTCTCCCCCTCTCTTTCTCTATCTCTCTCTCCTTCTGTCTGTCTCTTTCTCTCTTTACCTGTTGGTCTTCATCCTCTGATATCTCTGTAGCATCTGAATCATACAGATCTTCATCACTTTCAATCAGAATGGTAGAACTACTGCCTCTTCGTCAGACCTCTCCCTCCTCTCTCTCTATCTATATCTCTGTCTCTCTCCTTCTCTCTGTCTGTCTCTCTCTCTCTCTTTACCTGTTGGTTTTCATCCTCTGATATCTCTGTAGCATCTGAATCATACAGATCTTCATCACTTTCAATCAGAATGGTAGACCCACTGTCCTCTTCATCTTCATTGTGCTCCATTGGTGCAGCCCATCAGTACTTCAATAGCAATCACTCTTCAGTTCATAAGCCTGCAAAGAAAAATGTATTTATTGGTAGTTGGTAAATAGACAATTTTTGAAATGTAATCAATTTTAAAGATAAAGACCAGTTATGGTCATGCGATTGCATTGTGAAAGAAACGTTGTGGAATCGGTTAGAAAAGGTTCATCATCTAGCATATTAAGTATTAGTGTGTACTGCAAGGTTCTGGAATCATCAAAATGAAAAGTAATTTGGCCCAGTCTTCGTAAAGTTACAAGCACTGTACACAGAAAGATGTATATGGGACTACGCACACGTGCGCGACACGTGCGTTTATCTCTCACACACCAATAGATAAACTAATTTACCAAATATATAAATTAGTAGGCGGTTTCCCGGCAAAAATGTTATCATCATTTTATTTACTATTAGTCAAAAAATATTCTTTCACATGATTGGTATATAAGAGCTTCCATTTCATTTTTTGAAATTGGGGCGTTTCCAATACTGGTCTTTAAGTCTTTGCTAAAGGGAGTGTAGCTTGGCAAATACTGGTTAACGCCATCTACATGTATGTCTTCTTTTGGACGACTGCACGTAAACGAATGGACTTGATTAACGGTAGTCAGCGACTTAATCTCTAGATGGTCAGCGCACGCTAGCATTTGCAAAACAGACCAGAGTTCTCCTCACGCTTTGGTTTCGCATACATTTATGTTGCACGAAATTTTTTGAAAATGATTCAAATTATTACTTACTGACTTATTAGCACTTAAAGGAATAGTTGAGTTCTGTTGCAGAGGGTGCTACACAAAATAATATGTGTGTGAGATAATGAAAAATTGAGTGTCAAATTTGAAAGAACATACAATTTAAATCACAAATTCATCTTTTTTCCATCAAAATGGGTTCAGAGAGGGTTGAAATATCCATAAATGATTTATAATACAAATATTCAATAATTTAAAAAAGCCGTTGAAAAAACGAAATATCGCCTTTTACGTCGTATTTTAGCCAATGCCGATGTTGGCTTTTCTGTTGGCTGTTTCGTGTTGGTTATATTAGGCACAACCAGCCGGCCCATGTATTGTTATTGTTAATTAATTAATTAATTAACGGTCACCATATTTTTTTGAAAGTGGAGCTGAATTACCTTCATAGCAATTTTAGTTCCTAAAATGGCACAAGAAATGTCATAGATAAGAATAAGAGCAATAACCATGCACTTTGAAGGCATTTGCGGTCTGAAAACAGAACTCAACTATCCCTTTAAGTAGATTTGACAACTAATAGTCATTATTTTCCCACTTAGAGACACTTTCAAGCCCCCCTTATTTTAGGGAAGTTCTAAATTAGTAATATCTTTCAAATGCTGTTGGAATTTAACATTTTCATTTTTGGAGCCTGAAAATGGGATAGGGTACATGTAGTACCTTTAAAATAAATACCGCTCGAGCGGATCGGCCAATCAGAACGTGTAAACTCACTGTACAGACTACAGGGCTCAATCAATGCTAGACCGATGTTGACAACTGTCAGTTTTATTAAAGAATGACCCATACCAGACGGTTATTTCTGTCTTCTTCTTGAGTTCTTCCATTGACTTCATCCAGAGTATTGTCGTACCATACTGGGGTGGGCCGTGGGCAGGTAGACCACTACACCAGGGTTTTCCCCTACTTTTATGGGCAGGTCCAAGCTATTGTCCCCTCTGGAGGTCAAATTTCATCTTTATATATATTTAACAAACTATACCTCATTTTAAAGCTGAAACTATGAATTTTATGAGTCTGATAAAAAAATAAAAAAATAATCAAAATACGAAGAGTGCCAAGGTCACGAACTTCGATTTTTATTAATTAGCGTGACGTACGGGACATTACATTTTTATTTTTGTATCTCGTTTGAATTATTTGTTTAAAATTAAATATCTCAGGACTTGTAGACCATCATGCTAGAAAATAGGAAAAAAATATAAAAACTTTCAAAATTAATTAATTATGCAAATGAGGTAGGTTCCAAAGTGTGATGTCCCGTACGTCACAATTTGATCATAATTTGTTTAATTTTAATTATGAAAATAATTTTTTTTTTTTAAGATATTCTAAGAAGTTCTAATTTAGATGAATACCTAACAAAAAATAGGTTTAACAAAAATTACAAAAATTCTGTGTTGATTACATAATCAAATTAAGAAATGTGACGTACGGGACAAGTGTGTGACGTACGGGACAACCCCATATAAAACCAATGCAAGATGTGAAAAAGGAAATGACCAAAAGGAGAATATATACTGTGTTAGGAAACTTGTTGTATACAGGGATATATGAACATTCCAACTTGGTCCCTTCTAGGAATTTACTTGTTTGTACTGAATTTGATGTATTTAGTCTTCAAGCCAGACCCCTGGTATTATCAACTTTGGTATTTTGCCAGTTGATGTCCCCAACATTGGCAGGATGCTAAATATGTAAATCGTAATAGTGTACAAGTTCCTGGAATTAGTCTAATGAAATTATATGGTAGTAGATGCACCAGAAGCTGGCTTTTACAACTCATAGATGCTGCAGGTAAGAATCTTAGCACATGTATGCTATCAAGCTCTCCATGTGAGGTTTTTTTGATATTCTATTTAAATGCCATATGGTAAAGGATTACAGCATACACTGTACATGTTATGGAGCCAGCTTGGGAATTTTGATCTCCTAAAAATAAATCATAACTTTTAAGGAAGGATAGCCTTTTTGAGTATTTCACACTCTCACCCACTTAAGATTTTTATCACTTTTACACCCATGCATTTTTGTTGATTTTGCTTTAATCTTTTGAATTGTGGAAAAGGTCACACAAACCTTTAGGGTTTTAATTTCTTACATGTATATCTGGTGGTGTTAATAAGATGTCTTTAATCAATACAAAATACATTCAAGATTTATATTTTTGTATCCATCTTTCACAAACATGTAGGCTACATTAATGTACATCAAAATTCTTGAATATATGACAGCAACATAATGTATACATGTTCTAATCTGTGATAAAAGGATTTAAAAAAGACAATATGTTCAGCATTATCTTTGAATTCCTTCTATGATATTACTATCAAGTAATTCAAACAAGCTATGATGAAAAGACTTCATATTTTTAATGTATCTTTGTTCACAAACACTTAAGAGCATAAGAAATGTTCTCTGACAAAATATGATGTGCCGAGTGTGCCCCTGTGTTTCAAATAAGTTTAAATAAAAGTTTTCAAGTTCAAGTTCATCTTCTTCATTAATTATTGTTTAAAACATTTTGCAATGTTGAATGGAATGGATAAAAGAAATGAGAAAAGAAGCATGACTGCACATGATAGATGGGTAAATGGAATAAAAAAGGTAATTTAGTGTGTATAAATATATTAATTCAATTTGTTTTCTTTGTTAAAGTAATATTTGTATTGATTTACCCCATAAATTAACACAGGATATTAAATGATGGTCAGAGGATCTAATTGGGTTCTAAAACACTCTAATTGTCACTGATTTAAGTTAAAATTGTTCACATTTAACAAATTTTGACGAAAATTCTTCATTTCAATGCATTTTCCCATAGGGATAAGTTGGTCCGGTTCGTCACGTGTCCCGTACGTCTCATACACACATTTATGTTTTGGTATATTACATAATAACGAAAGGTCAGAAAAATATGGTAATAGTTGTGATTAATGCTTGATTCCATAATGAATTAAGATATCATTACCATAAATCTCATAACTTAATAAATTCAGAGAACTTTTATGATGAACTTATTTTTGAAAAAGTCAGAAATTCTCTGGTCCCGTACGTCACGCAGCACATTAATTACATTAAAAATTAATTTATGAATTGGTCAGAACTAAAACTTTCCACAAATGAACTAGCCCATGATAGCCACAGACTCATACCAAAAGATAGCCATATAAATAATGTCATCCATTGTTATTTCTTGTTTAAAGTCTCTGAATGTCCCGTACGTCACAAAGCAAATAGCTTGGACCTGCCCTTATACAAATAGTGCAGTGGGTTCTAAACATGCAAAGGTAGTGACTCCTCTCTACACGGGCCTCCATTTCACGTCCTCTCCGAGGGACGGAGTATTTTCCACTTAACATAGCCTGCGTCCATGAAACAAGGGGAGGGGCATGTTAACACACAACGCAGGCTTCAGTCATCCGCCTGGGTGGGATTCGAACCCGAGATCTTTTGTTCGACAGGCAGACATTTTAGCGACTGAGCCAACTTGCCTCACGTACATGTAGAACTTTAGCTTACAATTGAATTAGCCCATGCGCAGATCGTTCATCCGATCTCAGCCTCATTTTCGTAAGGTGGCACCTAGCCTAGCCGACATGGGCCCTTCAGATTGGATATCGCTGTTCTCCATTCCCTCGATGCTATAAGATATTTGTGCGAGGAGCAAGCTTGCGATTTTCCGATTTTTTTTCTTTCTATGACTTTGCCATTGAACTTAAGTTGCGCTTGCCTTAAGTTAAGTAGGCCCTCTCTCACTTAAATTCGAAGCCACTCAAGCGGATCAGCCAATGGGAGCGCGTAAACTCACTGTACAGCGCTAAATGCGCTAAGTAAGTTCTTTGTGCGCCTCCGGCCTCCCGACCCTAAAATAAATCAATGGCAATGCCAATCATGTGCCGTGGCATGCGTAAACGCCAACGGCACCAACGGTAAAATTCTTTGTGTGGTGATCCGGAGCTCCCTCGACATGCTGGATGGTGGAGCTCCCTGGTAGTGGTAGTGGTATTAACCTTGAACAAGAATTTTTTTAATGAGGGATATAACAATAGGGTTTATATCAAAATGAAAAGAAACAAAAACATGCGAGTCTCTATTGATCACTGCACTGACTAGGCCAGGCATAACTCCGGGAAGCTCCAACCCCGGCGCGCAGCGTCGGAGCTTCGGTCGAACTGTCGTGGTGGCTTCGACAAAAAAAAATGGGGCGACGTTATCGTTAAAATCTGCAAAGGGAGTACTTACAATTTTTACATCATAGGGTGCACGAATCCTCAGGGCATAACAATGATCACTTGAATTCATAATTTGAAGAAGTCTTCGATGGGAAAAAAGGGTTTTTCAGAGCACTACCCAAACGACTCTTCCATGTTGCAGCGTCGATTCAAAATGGCGAAGAGACTGTACGCATGCGCGGCAGAGCCGCAGAAAGTATGAATATTCATGCTATCGAGTGCCGATCGCTCGAAATCGCTGAATATGCACGACTCGAACAAACAGAGTCCTTCTCAACCTCGTGCATATAGGCCAGGCACAGCTAGGAGTTAGGTCAGGCATAGACCGAAAGCTTCAGTCTCTCTAATCGTCGGTTGTTCCACTGAGACTACGTCTGGCTCCACTAGACCTCCGATTATAGAGACTGAAGTCTGGGGACCTCTTTCTGTGAGGCACTGTACGGAACAAATGGTTCGGTTTGACCGGACCGCGATGAATGAGATATGCAACGAGATTTTCACTCTTTACATCCTCAGGGTTCTTGTTAATAGCCGGCAACCGGCTATTTTTTCCGGCTGTAACGGCAATCGTAGCCGGCTGTCGGCACCATAAAAAAAAAAAAAAAAAAAAAAAAAAAAAAAAAAAAAAATCGTTTTTTTTTTTTTTTTTTTTTTTTTTTTATTGTTGACCGACTGTGAAAAAAACCCACGCGGGAAGGACTTTCATTTAAAAAAACATTTAGAAGAATGTGTAAGATCATTAATGTAAATTAAAAACAGTAGAGGACCTAGGATAGAACCTTGTGGTACGCCGTGTGTAAAAGTTGGATGAATTATTATTATAAACTACTACATATTGAGATCTATTACAAAGATTACAACGATTTTCTTCACTGACAAGGTCCTGTAAACGTCAGTTAACCGTTTTTGCCCAGGACTACCTTGTATCATTATCATGTAATTAAAAATTGTAGATTCATCACAAATATGATTGATTTATCAGAAACTATAATGGAGCATTTTCATTTCATATTGTATATCATATGAAAAGTAAGTTATTCAGCCAAAATATTCATGATCTTTATCATTAAATTATGGCTCATACAGTGTGGTCATATCTTCAAAAATAAGGCTAAGATAGCACCAGAGAGCATCTAAAACCCTAAAGCTTCCAGGGCCCTTGGGCGGGCCCTGGACCCCGGCCGCAAGGGACTTCGCGCTTCGCGCTCGTGATGTGCGCTTCGCGCACATGGTCATGTGCGCTACGCGCACAGAGATTTTTCTTTTGCAATTTTAGTAGCCTCCTGTAAATCATAAATAGCCTGCTATCAGAAAAATTAACAAGAACCCTGCATCCTCATAACTGCTGGAATTACAACACAAATTAAAAATAACATATATATAGCTTATTTGACTTACGATATCTTGCTCATTTAGATCCTAAATTAATGATTAATCCGAGAAAGTCTCGTCGTCAACATTATCCGTCTTGGTTTTAGTTGATGAATATTCATTTTTTCTTTTCGAACGTCCAATAGCTACCGTAGCTACGTACGAGTCGGCCCAGCTTGACCAACGAACTCCCACGAAACGAGTGCTCTGATTGGCCATTTGGCTATGTTTTGGTAGGTGGACCCGGAAATATATCGGCCGCCGGGTAATATTTCGAATGCATGAACGTACCGTTTCACAGTTCGGAAATACAAATTGGATAATTCATATAAGTAAGTCCATAAATTATACATTTAATATTAAGTTATCAAATTTTGATAACTGTAATTAGGACAAATGACATACCGACCTAATTTACATCTAATTTAGAAATCAGAAAATTAGATCTAAATAAAGAAAATCGGGGAGAAAATGTTTTGACACAAAAAGCTGCCATTGTTGGCTATAGCTACCCCCACGGTACGAGATCTCTGGGTTGCCATCTGTATTGGGGAATGACAACAAATGTCAGTTTTATTAAAGAAATGACCCAAATCAGATGGTTATTGCTGTCTAGGTCAGGCACAGCTCAGCGCCTCGGCTGCCTGGCAAGCAAACTCTGCTGAACTAGCCGTTAACTTCGGCGTCGGAGCTCCCTGGAGTTACCGCTAACTGAGCTACCTGTGCTGTGTTGCACGGAATTTGACGAACATATTTTGTTTTCATCCACAGCATATCAATGGTCATCCTAACATTTAAATTTCTTTCATACTTTGGCACCCATACTTTTAAGCCCATACTAGGTTCATATCACAGACAAACGGAAGTATTTAAGACAAGTTAAACTTACTCTCTTTGCAGTTTCATAACTCGCGGTTAGTTGATTGCGCAAATATTCCCGGACCAATTACGGTATCCTCAAGAAAGCGAACAATAAAAAGAAAATAGATTAGTGCCCCTTTTACTTAAATGGACTGGGTATACATTGTTCAGATGAGAGATAGTGGTGCTAAGGTAGTGACTTCAATGCTAGATGTACAATTAAAGATAATCTGAAAATTTGAGTGAAAACGGATCATTATTCATGGTACAAATTGGGAAAAACTGATCTGATCGATTCCTTAATTCTCCCAACTATATTATTCTACTTCTATTCTGCTACTTGTCAAAGCCTGTTCAGCATCAAGACAAGGACAATTTAATTACATTTTAGGTGAATGTAAATCGTCACAAAGCAATAAAATGGCTCTACATTCCATTCCAGACAGTTAAGTGTTGACAGATTTTTATAGCCTGTTTTATGTATTTTTCTCATGGAAAAACGGTTGGGAAAATTCAAAAATGGTTGGGAGAATTTACTGTTAATCACTGTTAGAGGGTGCCTCACATCGACGCCTTCAAAGAAAACCATAGATATCTTTGTGGTTTGAGAATTTGTTCAGGATTTTTTTGCATGTCAGAGGGTTAGTATAGTAGAAGGAATATAGTAAGTAACATTTTATACAAAAATTAAGCAATTTTTTTCATCAACCTTCAACAATGTTACCCAGTCACTTTAAGAAGTGCCCCTTCCCCTTTCAATAAGTACCCCTTTTAACTCGGATAAGCGCACCTTTTTCGCATGTGCCCCTTTTCCTTATGATAATTGCCCCTTTTTAAATCTGAGAGATGCTTGTTTTAATTTGACTAGTGCCCCTTCCCCTCCTGATTAGTGCTCTTTTCATCTCTGAAGACTATATAAGAGTGTCCCTTTCTATAGTCGTTCACCTCTAACTGCCCCTCAGTTTATTTAAACACGTTCCCCTTTTCCTTTCTATATAATAAATGCTCTTTATCCTTTTAATAAGTGCCCCTTCCCTTTCTCATAATTACCTCTTTTAATCTCTGATAAGTGCCCCGATTATTTTAACATGTGCCTCTTTTCCTTTTTAATTAATGCTTTTTTTCCTTTTTAATAAAAGCCACTTCCCTTACTCATAAAAGCCCCCTTTCACCTCCGATAAATACCCCAATTAAAATCTGATCGGTGCCCCTTTTCTTTTAACAAATGCACATTTTCTGTTATAAGTGCCCCTTTTTCACTCTGAAAAGTGCCCTTTTCATATTTGGTCAGTACCCCTTTTCAGGTGCGAATAGTGCCCTTTTTCATCTCTAATAATTTCCCTTTTAACAATGGTTATATGACGCTTTCTCTTTCTCACAAGGGACCTATCTCCTTTTCTTAAAATATTTTCATTATGTGTTTAATCTTGTATTGAAAACAAGATCAAACACATCATCATAATCTACAAAGTGCAACCAAAACATTTTTAACAACAATTGATTTTTTTTCCAGGAAACCTATACAATAAAAGCTATTTTTGGATTCCGAGAGTATCGTAGAGACGATGAACACATACGAATAATAATACAACGTCTATATAAGCGTGAGACTGTTTACGTCTATCTCTCCCCGCAGTTATCCGATCAAAAGAATCAACCAAGGGGAATCAACTGTTTAACGAATTTATCATGAGTCCTTGATAAATTAAGTAATACTGCTTGTCAAGTATTATTGAAGAGCAGCAAAGGCGAACGCGATTTTCGCTACAATTCAGAAATCGTTGCTTGAACTGCTTTTCTCTCAAAATTACCGTGAGATATATATTAAGCTACATAGAACCAGGGTTTGTGATAAACTATGATCGACAAACAATATATTGTCTTGGAAACAGTCAGAAACATTAGAACTTGAATGAATAAAACATAATGCAAATAGATAAGACTAGAATGAATAGGACACAAGTTCATTTTTACCATTTAAATCATCCATGCAGCAACAATGATTCATGACAATTGTCAATTGTCATGATTTTATCGTCTAGACGTATTGCAAAAGGTAATTCAGGATAACAAGGATCAAAATGATATTTATACTACACTCTAAGAAAAAAGGGTGCAAAATAAGAGTTTGCACCCTTTACTTAAAAATGATCCCTATTGAAGGAAAAGGGTTTTAAAAAGTGTGCAGTATAAGATTTTGCACCCTTCCCACAAAAATGAATCCTATTGACCAAAAAAGGGTGCAAAATAAAAGTTTGCATATTGCATGCATATTCATGATTACTTTCCACGTGTTCACAAAAAAATACATTTATCATGATTTGTTAAGCAAATTATGACAATGCACATCAATATTGTGATTTCTATTTTCCTTTGGCAATCATTAACCAATAGATTATTTTGTCTGATCTTGTTACAATTACATTCACGTTTTAGCAATAGATATATCGATTATTATGATTACTAACCAAGAAACATCATGCATGTTTAATATGTATTTTTGTAAGAGCAAATTTTACCAGTATTCCTCGATGATGGGTGCAGAATTGCACCTTTAAAAGGGTGCAGGATTGAACCCCTAAATAAGCTACTTTTGCATCGGTTTGCATCCCTAAAGGAGCAGGATTGAACCAGGGTACTAACATGTCTCCTAAAAGGTGCAATCTTGCACCCTCCTAAAGGGTGCAGGATTGAACCCAAAAATGTGCTGCTAGTGTTGCATCGGTTTGCACCTCTAAAGGTGCAGGAATGAACCATAAAGGGTACTATTTCCCCTAAAAGGGTCAATCTGGCACCCTTTTAAAGTGTGCAGGATTGCACCTTTAAAAAGGGTGCAGGATTTAACCCCTACAGGTGCTGCTATTTGCACCCCTAAAGGTGCATACTTGCACCATTTTTTTTGGTGTGTACTCGGCCTACTTCATCATGTACTATACTACACTACTGCCATTGTAGATTATGCTGATAATACAGATGATAATAATGATATGATAACAATTATAATAATACTACTTATATTAATCGTCATCCTAATCATCATGTTCATATTCGTCATAATGATAACAATAATAAAGATAATAATAATGACCATAATAATATTATTAACGATAAGAATCATGATAAGGATAATGATTACAATAACAATTATAATAATTACAAAAATAGCATAGTATAACACCACCAACCATAATAATAGTTATAGTAATAATTGTTGTCATTATTACTGTCTTACTGCTGCTACTCCTGCTACATGTACTAGGAAGAAGGAGGGGAAGAGGAAGAATCTTATTGTTTATTTTCTGTATTATCGAGGCATACAAATGCACAGGGAGGTAAGAGAGGGAAAGTAAGGTGATGAAGATTGAAGAGGGAGAGAGAACGAGAGGGGGTAGTCTATGGCCCGGGTTCAAATTCAGTTCTCTTTAATTTATTTGACCCAGTACTGATGATCATAATTTTATCTACCATGTGTACGCCACACCGCATAGCACCTCACATTTGTTTATTGCTGAAGAGAACTTATTGGCATGCACCCAGTAGATTTCCATCATGTGTTTGATCTTGTTATTGAAAACAAGATCAAAGTTCATCAAACACATCATCATAAATCTACCAGGGGCGGATCTAGCTTTTTGCTAAGGGGGGGGGGGGGGGGGGGGGTTTGACCAAAATAATGACGATGCGGAGCATCATCGACGAGCCGCGAAGCGGCGAGCCGATTTTTTTTTGTTGGGTGTTTATTTGAACCCCGTTAGTGATGTTTTCTTTGCATCTATTAACACAATGTAGACCATAAAAAGCAGTGCATGATAACGTCTTTTTAAATCAAGTAACAGTTTAATACACAGTTATATCCAGAGTTATCATGACTTTGTGTTTAGTTAAGTTACCAGATGAGTTGAATATCTTCTCACAATATTTGCACTTGAAAGGGTTTCTCTCCAGCGTGCGTTCTTTTTTCTTTCTTTTTTTCTTTTTTTTTTCTTTTTTTTTTCCTTTTTTTTTTTTTTGTTGGGCCGCCCAAGGGGGGGGGGGTTAAACCCCCTAAACCCCCCCCCCCCCGTAGATCCGCGCCTGTCTACAATCAATCCGGCGAACAAAAGAATCAACCGAGGGTAATCAACTGTTAAACAAATTTGTCATGAGTCCTTGAAAAATGTAGTAATACGTACTGCTTGTCGAAGTATTATTGAAGAGCAGCAAAGGCGAACGACTGTCGCTACAGAAATCGTTGCTTCAATTGCTTTTCTCTCAAAATTACCATGAGATATCAAGCTACATAGAAGTATGATCGACAAAAAAGATATTGTCTTGAAAACAGTCAGAAACATTGGAACTTGAATGAATAAAACATAATGGCAAATGAAAAAGACTAGAATGAATAGGACACAATTTCACTTTTACCATTTGGTACCAAATACCTAAGCAAAATTCGAGCCAGATGCATATAATGGTAAGCTTAAAGATAAACTCCAGTACTGGTAAAAAAAAAAAATTAATTCTCACAGAATTAAACGAAACTTACACTGAATGTTCAAGATTACAAATAAATGACATGTGCCAAACAATTTTGGAAGAAAATGTATACTGGCTGAGTAATGAGCATAGAAAGACAAGGAAACCAAGGTAGTACCATCTCCGACACCATGTGTGTTGTCCCATATATAGCTTTCTATGTGAGTGTTTGTTACTTTACCAAGACTCGGTCAAATTTATTATGATTTTGATGACTCCAGAACCTTGCAGTGCACACCAATACTTACATGCTACATGATCAACTGTTTCTGATCCTTTCACACCTTTTCTTTCACAATGCAATCGCATTACCAGTACTAAAGTTTATCTTTAAAGACAATGATTTATGACAAATTGTCAATTGTCATTCCTTTAAAAGATAATCAAGATAATAAGGACCAGAATGATACCTCTACTACTAGGCCTACTTTTACATGTATTATACTACACTACTGCCATTATATTGTTGAGTATCATGAAATTGTTTCACACAATAAAAATACCTTTATGTTTTATACGCGCGTGGATACGAGCCGTCACTTCATGAAAACAAAATCAAAGCGTTCTATGTAATTTGTGTTTTCACGAAATGACGGTGGTGTTAAAAGTTAAAACTAAGGAATAAAAAAGCAGCTACAGAAAGAGGTAAATGTACTCTATCTCGTAGTTCGAGTTATTTTATCTGTACATCAATTAAACATAACGTTTTGCCGTATTTAGTGTCCTTTTCGGGAATTCCATCCACGAGAGAAAAATCCTGTATGTTTTACGCTCGCGGCTACGAGCCGTCACTTAGTGAAAACAAAATTACAGCGCGTCCTTGAATTTCGTGTTTTCACGCAGTGACGGTTATGTTTACAGCTCATTTCCCCAAAAATATAAGAAATTATGGAAATAATTCAACATAGAAGTAAACATTGAGATATGTTCTATTGCAGGATATAACATTTATTTGCCCTTGAAACATTAAAGTTTGAAAGCGATTTATTCAAAACTAACTTTCTTTTAATTGCGCGCTCATCCGTCCCTTCGTGAAAAACATGGGGCCAATATTTAGTAACCCATATGGGATCTATCTGGGCCAGCCCTTATGGGTCCACGATGGGAATGAGCTGGGCGTACACATATGGGTAGAATATGAATATGCCTATATGGGTAACACATGGGGAAAATCAGGGTTAACCCACACACAGAGAAATAAAAGGTGTTCTTGGGGAGTAAAACGAAATTGAAAAAAATAGGGCGCCCCCTATTACACCTTTTAGGGAGTAAAACACGGAAATACGCAAGGGAGACTATTTAGTAATTATTATGCTAATTTTCCTTCATTTGGCAGTACCTATATCGACACGATGCGCCATTGCTGTAGCGCATGCGCATATGCACTGACCAATCAGAGCTCGTCTGACTAAAATAGGGTGTAAAATTACATCCCCTGATGTAATTTTACACCCTATTTTAGTCAGACGAGCTCTGATTGGTCAGTGCATATGCGCATGCGCTACAGCAATGGCGCATCGTGTCGATATAGGTACTGCCAAATGAAGGAAAATTAGCATAATAATTACATATTTTAGTCATGTTAGGGGAATTATCATGTTTCATTTGGGCATATTATTTGTGTGAAAGTTATCCGATCAAGAATAAGGGGTTGTACCGAAGGTGATATTTGATATTTGTAGGTAATTCTATTACATTTGAACCGATACGTCCAGCCATAAGTTAGTTCTTACAGTCTGCACTTGTGTTGAGTTCACACTAACTGTTGTTAGGTAAGCATAAAGTCGTTCGACATATAACTCGACATTCTGGTCTGATTTCTTTCGAGCAGTGAAACGTAGACAAAAGGGTGAGAATCAGTGACTGTTAGGTGATTACGAAGCACGGATGATTGATTGCTCGAGGGATGATCAATTGGTTGATGATATGCATAAGAAGGGTGTAGATTTACTCCCCACAAGGTGTGGAATCGATCACAAAGGGTATAAAATTCAACCCCACGGGTGTAAATTTGAACCCATTTTTCATGAAAATGGAACCAAAAGGTGTTAATTGAGCACCATTGGGTGCAAATTTAACTCCTTAAAGGGAGTAAAATCATAACCTTAGGGTGCAAATTTACACCTTCTTATTAAAAAAAAGAAAATTACTCCCTGCATTAGGGATTAAATTTACTCCCTGAGGTATGCGACAAGCAGTTACTCCCTATAGGGAGTCAATTTAAACCTCTTTTCTCTGTGTGCACATGGGATATATCTGGGTTAACTAATATGGGTACCAGATGGGATTAAGCTGGGCATACCCATTTGGGCCCAGTTTGGTATGGGTCCCATCTGGGTCCCATCTGTCTAGTATGGGTTTACCCACATGGGTCCCAGTGCTTCTTGGGTGCAGATGCTATAGGGTCCTAGATGGTTTTCCATATGGGGCCCACGTTTCAGAGAATATGGGACCCATGTGGGTCCCACATGGGCTTGCTACCTGGGTTATTATCCTCACTGTCTCTCATTATCTCTCTCTCCTACTCTATACTTCTTTTTTTGCACTTTTGCGCTCTCGCGCACTGCATTTCTATGATGCTGTTGATTGAATAAAGTGAATAAATTCATCAATTCCTGATGAAGCCGTACGAGCGAGAATTCAATTTATTCTTGTCTCATATACGGTTGTCTCATTTGCTTCGTTTTCTATTAATATATGTATGTATTATGAAAATGAGATAACAAAATGTGTACATTGATAGGTCATCTTGCTAGTAATAACCATTAGCTACTCTCATCGGGCTCTCATAATTATTTGTTCTCTTAATTTTTTTTTATGGTGATTTTTTTTGGGGGGGATGATTGTACAGGCCATCCCCCCACCTGAAATATATGGGGGGGGGGGGATATATTTTGCCCTTCTAAGAAGTCTCTGATAAACGCCCCTTTTAACCTCTGATAAATGTCTTTATCAAAGTAGTGTCCCTTTTACTTTAACAAGCGCTTCTATTTCCTTTGTATTAATGAGAGCTCGCATTATGCCCTTCTAAGAAGTGCCCCTTTTTATAGGTATGAGAAACAACCCTTTGTCCATTCTGACTAATGAAGTGGCCATTATTCCTTTCAAATAAGTGCCCCTTCCCCCTTCTTATGAATGTACCTTTCGATCTTTGATAAGTTCCCCCTTTAACATGTTGACTATTCCTTTTGATAAGTGAGCCGTGTTACCTATCCAATCCAATCCAAAAGATATTTGATATAGCGTCTTTTCCTTGCAGTTACAAAGTGCTGTGCACACACTGCTCCACAATGTTTGGGCGTCTTAAAAACAAAAGTTAGTTACTTCTCAGAGATCATTCAAGTATATATGTAGGCTGTTAATAAAGTAATTTGCTAGCAGAATAGATGTGACTTGAGTAATTTCTTGAACTGGTCTATAGATGAGGCTGTCTGCACAGCAGTAGGTAGCTGCTATTTTTCCACTTTTGCTTACAAAAGTTGTGCCCTTTTTCGCTCATCTATAAAGAGCCGTATATATTATTTAGTTTCGAAGAATCGAAGCAGTTTACTTAATAACAGGAACCTTTTTCAACCAGCACAGTGAACTTGCAGTAGAGCAGGGGAACCGGGGGGGGGGGGGGAGCATGGGTGCCCCAAGCCCTCACATTTCATAAGAACGAACTGTGTCCCTTTATTCATATTATAATCATACTCGTTTTCAAAACTACCAAATGTCCCATCCAGCCATTTCTATACAACAATGTAATAAGAAGTGTGCCTTTTTTGTATACACTAAAGCGTTTGCCCCTCTTAACAACCATGTAAGTATTTCGATGTGATTCGATCCGATCTGATTTGATCCGATCTGATCTGAACTGATCCGATCCGATTTGTTCTGATTTGAATCGATAATCAAAATTTAGGTCACATTAATTAGGCTCTTTGGCAATTGAGGCATTCATTTACATTTGCCACTCCATACCCAGAAGAGAAATGAAGACCTGGTAGGAAGCTGACAGCATTTGTGTTAGTAATAATCCCCAGGGAGTGTAGACGGTGCACACTCTACGTGAATGAATCCGATGACCGGGGTCAAGAGACGGTATCTCGTATTACGCGCTATACAAATCTAAATTATTATTACATCTTGCGAGATCGCCTACCGACGCACAGTGGGCCAGGGAGGAACCAAAATCGGCCAAAACTCATTTTGGGGGATATATTTTTTTATAAATCCAGAGGAAATGTTTGAATTTCCAGGGATTTCCGCTTAAATGTTATTACCAACATTTTTTCTGATGTCTAAGCTTGAGATTTGGCTGCCCGATTCTGCCCGTTATTATGTAAGAGCCGTTTTCCTTGCAACATTGCCTCGAAAAATGTGTTTATTTTGGTCCGCGGTTTAAGAACCAGAGCCACCTTTACACAGAACAAGTGTTACGCGCCCCTAAGCGCCCCGACACGCCGTGATTTATGACCGCGAATCCTTTTTTCGGGGCAATGTTCCAAGGCAAATCGGCTCTAACATAATAATATACAAATAACGCACGTCCCAGAGTGCAATAGCGGTGAATGCAGTACGCGCGAGGTTTCTTTAGATTGGTGCCGCTCTGTGCATTAATGCAGTAAAATGAACTATCAGGATTATGTGACAGAAATGTCATATCAATAATCAATAACTTCATGTTAAATTGAAAGATTTTTTTTTTGTAAATGTCACTTTTGCGCTAAAACTGTGAATATGTAAGATTATGTTGTTTGAAGGAATAAATTTATACCCGTATTGTGCATACCGGAATAAAATATTTTATATATGTTTTATCTTTCAACTGGGGAAGAAAAATAAATATTAATAAATCACCAAAAAAGAGTTTTGGCGCACTTTGGTTCCTCCCTGGCACACTGTGCGACGGAGCGAGAAATATGTTACGTTTTGTAGTAACTGGAATGTTGCATTTTAGAGACCAGGGGCCCGTTTCCTAAAACTTGTTATCTATAACAAATGCTAAGTTTCTATGACAAATATGCTCTCAGCCAATCAGACGCCATGATTTCAGTAGCTTGTAACTCATTATTGATATCAAGTGTTATGAAACAGGGTCCAGAACCAACTAAGAGCTGATCCAGTGGGTCATCAAGAGATTGCTGCGCCCCTTTCTAAACTTGTCAGCCCGAAATAAATACTTAAACAAAATTAAAAAAACAGTTTCGTCTCTTGAAAATTTGTTAATTCTTCACAATCACTTGCAAAATTATATGATATGATGAGTTTTCATTTGCTACGGTGCTGCAGCTTCTCCAGAACTATGTTGTAGCTGATAATAATTTTTGACCAAAACAAATCATTCGCTCTCTTGTAGAAGATATTTTTCGGGGCTTAAAATGAAAACAACACAGCGTAGGTAGTTCCATGAACAGAGACTTACAATTCTCTTTCTTTAACGTCCGATCCCATTTCACCAAATCATCCTACGACATAAAAAATATGTCTGAACAGAAGAAGCTTGCAACACATCAAGTGAGGGGTCCACAATAATTATTTTCAAGCTCTGCTTTTCAGTGGACCTCTCCATTTCCTCAAAAATGTAAATGCAGTTAAATTTGTGATTCATTTTTTGTCTTCCTCAATTGTATAAATTACTGTTAAGATTTGCTTATTACCAATTTAACTATGTTTTGTTTACATTTTACATTTTATTATGTATTGTATTATATTGGAAATGAAAAAATAAATATGAAATGAAGTGAGGGGGGGGGGGGTGTAGTCACATATTAAGATATAAGGGGATGTACCACTCTAATGGGTCACTTTTCACACACAAAATCCCAAAACATGGGGTCCATTTTTTACAAAAGTTCATGGGTCCGATAGATGATATATAGATATATATATTCAAATATAATTTTACATCATATGATAATCCAAATTGAATTGTTGTTGTAATAATAATATAAATAAGTGTATTAGATTCAGAGTCAGTTCTTTTCTGTTATAACAAACCAAACAAGTATTCGGATTTCCCGATTTAATTTTTAGCTATTCGATTTTAAAGGACGGGTATTAAATCGTATATTAGCTGGTCCAATATCTAATTTGTTCATGTTTATATCATGATGTATACAAAAATTAAGAATAAAAAAATATAAAAAATCCATGATATGGTATGTATGATTTTAAAATCTGTTAAATTTTCTTTGTACAGGGCCTCTCAGGAAAACGGTTAAAAACTGATAGAGTTACCCGGATTAAATCAAACGAGTAAATAAAATAGATATATAGAACTAATATGTCTAGGGATCTGTTTGAAATTCACCTTCCCATATATACAGATCAGAGCGTCAATTACGTAGCGCTCATTAGGCATCCGGCTATATTGTAATCATGATTTTCATTTCTCTAATAAAATGGTTGCGAAATGACGAAGAAGGCAAATTTGAATAATGGTGCATTATTTATCATAATAATGATTAAGTCAAAATATCAAAAT
The DNA here is from genome assembly GCA_035222895.1 of Strongylocentrotus droebachiensis. NCBI lineage: Eukaryota > Metazoa > Echinodermata > Echinoidea > Camarodonta > Strongylocentrotidae > Strongylocentrotus > Strongylocentrotus droebachiensis. The sequence goes on from JAVYIG010004876.1 coordinate 31,082, forward strand.
ACTGAGTACAAGTTTTGTGCATTCAACGAAATAAAAAATAGCTTAAGTAATGAATTTTGAAATTCTGTGCAGAACTTTTGAATACCCGATCAGACTATAGACTTAGATGATAAATAAGGAAGAAAAAGCATCACTCGTATCTGTCCATTTTGAATAAATTTGCAAAAATTATCATAATCAATATTTAAAGGGAAATTTCCAAATTCGGTGGAGACATTTTTGCATATCTTACCTAGCTCTACAAGTTAAAACAAATATCGAAATAGGGCAATAAATGAAGTAAAAGAAGCATTTTTTTAAGTGAATTTGTATAAGTTATCATAATCAACGTTTATTCTGTGTAGAAGTTCTTTGTATCTCTCTTAGCTCCTCCAGATATCGGTCAGTAAATGAAGGGGAAGAATCATTTTCTTGTCATTTAAAAAAAAAAAGGATTAAATTTGAACAAAATTATGATTAATGTTCGAAGCAAAATGTCAACATTCTGTGCAGAAATTTTTGTTATCTCACCTAGCTCTACTGGAAGAATTAAAGTCTTAAACAATAAGCGGTCAATAAACGAATAAGAAGAAGCATTTTCTTGTCATCGTGAAGAAAAGAAAAGAAGATTAAATTTGCATAAATATTAATTATAGTTTGAAGGAAAATGTCGTGCAGAATTTCAGGGTATCTCACTTAGCTCGATCTACGAGGAAGAAAATTAAAACGATATAAATCGGTTAACAAATAAAGTGTACAGGATGTGTTTGAAATATAATATTACGACTGATATTAAATATTTGATTGCAAGGTATTAAGAGAAGGCTGTAATAAAGGGAGATTCTGTAGTCTCGTGCTTTTACTTTTCAATTGAACAAAAGTTATTTTATTAATAGAATGTTATAAAAACTAGCACAACAGGTGAAAGTTTATTAATATTTTTTTTTTATTAAAAACATATGGAGCAATCAAAGAAAAACAAGACAGCATTGAGGCTTTTGAGGGTGACTATACTCTGCATCTGGGGCCCGTTTCATAAAACTTGTTATCTATAACAACTGCTAAATTTCTATGACAAATTTGCTCTCAGCCAATCAGGTACCTGATTTCAGTAGCTTATAACAGTAGCTTGTAACTCGTTATTGATATCAAGTTTAATGAAACAGGGCCCTGTATGGTCCTCAACAAAAGTAAAAGAAAGTCATAAGCATAAACAGAAACAGCAGCCATACACAAGGCTGTCTCTAGCAATCGTTAACATAATAATTATATACAGTAGGCTTGCGGGTGCACCATGCATATGTGAGAGAGAGGGAGGATTGAGGAGTCCTGAAAAAGGACTCTCGGTAATCTTTCTTGAGGGTGTGTAGTCCTGAAAAGGACTGTTGGTGTAGTCTTGAAAAAGACTGTTGGTTATCTTTCTTAGCTTATAGTTCTAAGGAGAACTATAGCGCTTGGAGAGGATGGGTGGCGGGAGTGGCTCGACGTTTCAAACAAGTTGACTATCCGTCGTTCTAAAGAACAGACATCAACTATCATGTTTTCTGCATTCTCAGTCAATCTATGAGTGTGGTTTTATACAAGTCAACATACATATAATTCATGTCTATCGTTTTTTCTATAAAATCAAACTGAATAAGAATACAAAATTACTAGTTGTCCTGATATGATAATATAATGTCAAATATACGACATTTCTTACATGTAAGATAATACGAGTTAACATAACATTGTTTATACAAACACATTTGAACATATCTAACACATTTTACTGTTTTCTTCCAAGACTTAGTTCTGGGAGAAACTGAAACAAAATGTTTGATAAGCAAATTTCCAATACAATTACAAAAGACTGATTAATCACATCTCAGCTAGAACAGCAACAGTCGGGTTCCGGTTTTCGAAGTTTATGAAGTAGGAGTAAAACTAGTAGTTTTCATCACCTATGAACACAACCCCAAAAAGAGCATGAACCATAATACTGATTCAGATTGTTTGACAAATCATACAAAATTCAGTAACAAAAATACACAAGATAAAATCCATATCTAGCGAGCTCCCCTTCCATTTGGCCTGTAGGCCTACTTAAGAAAATCCAAAGTATTTATTTTCCCTTAAGGATATTTTCAATCATACATATACTATTCCATAGCATTCATCCTAACTATAATTATTGCAAATATATTTGAATACAACCCCTGTATGAAACGAATCAATCCCGCCATCAATAACTAAGAAAATGAAACTTTATGAATTTTCTGTACAAGGCAAATTGGAGAGAAGCTCACATGATACGTCACAGTGTTGCCGATTTGTATTTCACTGATGACAATTCATCAATACATAATTTTCCTTTTTTAATCGAATTTTTCTAAAATTTTCACTGATTTGATTCTTCTTTTTGTCCCTGCTTTTATTAAATAATAATAATTATAATAATAATAACAGGATGGACTCCACTTTTAAATTTACTTGCCTCAACTTAGACTTCTATTGAGGAAAAGTCAAGACAAACTCCACAAAAGTATTGATTAGAAAAATATTACATTTATTTAGTAGTAAGTATGTATCGTTTTAGAATCATCAGCCGGAATATATTAAATCTGTACATGGTGGTGGTTGTTATTTTACCTGACTGCTAAGAAAGCATAAATGCTTGAAAGTAAGCAATCAGACAGCCAACGGCTTTAAGTCCTCTCCAAGGGACCTGGTAATGAGGATTAATGCCTTACCAAAGGGCACTAGCGCATCACCTTGTATTCGAACCCGGGTCACCGGATATAATGAGACCACTGCTCTACCGACTGAGCTATCGCGCCTCCGTCGGGAGTTCATTACATACTATTATAGTGGTTCGGTGTCTATCACTGTGTTGTTTGCGACAGCTGTTCGAGTACATGGAATGTATATCATAAGAATGACTTTTTTGCGTTGGATAGGAATGGACTGAATAATTCATATAACAAACATTATAGAAGGCATTAGGGCGGATAAGCAAATATTCCCAGTTTTATGAATGACATTTATCTACGTTATATGATACAATTATATATTATTGTGATTCACATCTTATCTTCAAGATGCAAAACTGACTTGTACTTAAATAAACATTGCTGAAGAAAGAGCTAAATACACATGGTAACTCTTTAAAAGAAAGAGAACAATCTTTTCGACATATAGCTATGAAAATACCAAAATGATCGTCATTATTCGAACGTCATATCGTGATATTACCATTACATTTTCAATACTATACCACAGGGAGGGAGAGAGAGAGAGAGAGAGAGAGAGAAGGGAAAGAGAGAGAGAGAGAGAGAGAGAGAAGGGAAAGAGAGAGAGAGAGAAGGGAAAGAGAGAGAGAGAGAAGGGAAAGAGAGAGAGAGAGAGAGAAGGGAAAGAGAGAGAGAGAGAGATAGAGAGAAGGGAAAGAGAGAGAGAGAAGGGAAAGAGAGAGAGAGAGAGAGAGAGAAGGGAAAGAGAGAGAGAGAGAGAGAGAGAGAAGGGAAAGAGAAAGAGAGAGAGAGAGAGAGAAGGGAAAGAAAAAGAGAGAGAGATAGAGAAGGGAAAGAGAGAGAGAGAGAAGGGAAAGAGAGAGAGAGAGAGAAGGGAAAGAAAAAGAGAGAGAGAGAGAGAGAGAGAGAGAAGGGAAAGAAAAAGAGAGAGAGAGATAAGGGAAAGAGAGAGAGAGAGAGAGAGAGGGAAGGATGGGACGGAAATAATGGTGGGAACGATGGACATACCTTGCGAGTCAAAAAAAAGTTTACACCTATAGAAAATTGCTAATTATTGTAAAAATCATCTAAGAACAGTAAACTATTATTCATCTTATGAAAGAGTGTTTTATCCTAAATCATTTGGTATCATTTTTGTGTGGTATGTGTTCACGCTTGGATGAACAGGAGGCATCGTTTGCGAGAGTGCAAACATCGACTTGCGCCAAAGTTGCTTATATGTGATGTGTGAATAAAGCAATTGGGATTTGGGTATTAATTCGGTCTTTGCAGATCCAAATTACATCCCTAACAAAATTAATCAAGCCACACATATCAAATATTGAATATCAAATATCAACGAACATTTGTGCGTGTGTGTGTGTGTGTGTGTGTGACTTTGCTTTTGCAAAAAGCATTTGCAATACATTCCATTTGATACCTTCAATTCATTCTCTCACTCCGCTAATCCCAACATAATACATACTGTAGGCATCACTTTGGCGCAAGTCGATTTTTGCACTCTCGCAAACAATGCCTCCTGTTCATCCAAGCGTGAACACATACCACACAAAAATGATACCAAATGATTTGGGATAAAACCCTCTTTCATATTAAGATGTACAATAAGTTACTGTTTATAGATGATTTTAAAAATAATTAGCAATTTTCTAGGTGTAAACTTTTTGTTTTACTCAGACGGTGTAGTTTATCGAACACAATTGCAATTACTTCTCTGCAATGAATTATGAATTATGTTTTATGACTCATAATGTTTGTTCTATTCTTTTTTTTTTCTTGACTTATTTGACACATGTGTACCCTGATTATCCTCTGGTTTTTGTATATTTTTACAATTTGCAATATTCTATTCTATGTATTTCTAAAATTATGCTTATAAAATGTGAACAGTTCAGCCATTTGCTGCTAATCACAATTCTATCTCATACAACATTCATGATTTCAAACTCTCAATCCGCAGGTTTACTAGAGTTTGCCTCTTGATCTGTCTATGTACCCTTATCATCATCTGGTGTTTGTATATTTTTACAATTTGCAATATTCTATTCTATGTATTTCTAAAATTATGCTTAATGTGAAAAGTTCAGCCATCTGCTGCTAATTAGCATTCTATCTCATACAACATCCATGATTTCAAACTCTCAATCCGCAGGTTTACTAGAGTTTGCCTCTTGATCTTTCAGACGGGAAAACTCCTCCTTTTGAAGCTTGAAGATCTGTTTAGCCTTCTCGTATATCATAATGTCTTCATACAACGCCTCCCTCACTTCTTTGCTGTTCAGTAACTCCATTCTCATCTGTTTCTTTTGAGCATCTTCCGTCTTAGCTCTGACTCTACCCTTGTTAACCACTACCGCGCGATCTGTTTGGAACGGTAGGTGGTATGCCTCACGGAACATCTCTAAAGATGCCTGGTAATCCTCCACCAATCCTATAACTCCGAGCCAATACTCTAAATGATCCAGGATGTAGATCAGCATTGCATGCCGCTGCTCTGACGTCACACGTTCCTTAAGAATAGCCTTTTGTCTGAACCAACAGGACTGTGGATGGAGACCTGGTTCATAGTTGATGATGTCTTTAGTACGCTCCTTATATGGCTTCACATACTCGTCATAATGTACTTCCCGGTCTCTACAAGTATCCTTATCCGTGAGAAGTAGATTAAAGAAATGACTGCCTTGATGAATAGCCCAAGCTGTGATGGAGACGTTTTTGGCTCTCACTGGTCCACACAGAGGCGGGTTTTGTGCATAACAAAAGAAATATGCCGAGATGATCCTATCGTACGGATCACGGAGAACAGTCATGTAGGAGCATGGTCTCCCATTCAATACATCACATATTCCAAAGGTATAACCACCAACGAAGACTGTCTGCTTCGAAGTAACACCATCACCTTTGAGGAAGCGATCATAGAGCTCTGTAGTTCGATAATGGCTCATAAGAATACTTGAAAAATCCTGTCAGTTTGCACACTTTATTCAGATGCATCTTTGTAGTGGTTCCACCAGCCTTATGCAGGTGAATAAAAGCAATGTTACTTTTGTAGTAATCGTCACGTTTACCAGACCCATGAAGGTAATAGTTAGATAAGCCTCGTCGATTCAGGGTGACATTGGCAAGATGAGAAAACTCCGGGCTAGCGTCTGTGTCGGACATAAGTTCACTGAGTGTCCTTCCATTGTTACTCCCGTAATGCATTCTTGAAGAAAAAAGGTGATATAAGAGAACATTATTGGTCCAATAATATAATAATGTATTACATTTATTATAGCAAAAAATCGGTGGCACGGGCCGATTGTGGCCCTGAAGTCCGTTCGTGCCTGAAGGTTGTTGATGCATACCGGTTGTACGATTAGATTAGTGGGGACTTGGATCACGATTATGTTTATGAAAAAACGATTTGACCAATATTACCAGTATGACCCGAGGAGATCCCAAATCGATGAAAGAATATCATAATCACTTTCTCTGACCCAGAAAACCCCATAAATATATCAACTTTGATCATACTAGCCTTTTTCCTTTCGTAACTACACTTGACCTGTAGCTATCAGATGGCGGCCATTTTGAATTTGACCAATATGACCAGTATGGCAGCCCCAAGGAGACCTCAAATCGATGAAAGAACATCATAATCAGATTCTCTGACCCCCAAAACCCCATAAAGATATAAACTATTATCATACAAGCGCTTTTCCTTTTGGAACTACGCTTGACCTTTAACTCAGGTGGCGGCCATTTTGGATCTGCCTTATATGGCATACCCAGAGGGCGCTCTTCTTGGTGTCCGGCAGAAATCGTAAAAATATGCTATAATCTACCTCTGGGCCAAATTTGGTGCTTTTAGAAGAATCTTCACCAAATAACCCTTATTTAGTCCTAATTCAGCCCCCACTATACAGTGTGTCACAGAAAGAAACAAACTTTGAGTGAGTTTTTAGGGTAGCTAGTGAACGCAATTATCTTGAAACAAAAAGGAAAATATCACATAAAGATTCATAATGTTGTCTGTGATGTAACACCTCATGCGTAAAAATCGATTGATGTATATGCCAGAAAATTGGCAATTTTTGCGTATAAATTAAATTTTGGGTAGCACCACTTTCCATTGTTTTAATTCAATCATGCGTAAATTATGAATAATAGATTATGCATTAAATAAAAGAAGGAAAGCAGAGCTTTTCATATATGTATGAAAAGGAAATTATTCATTAAAGGCACACTGTCCTACTTGTAACTACATGCTCCCTCTATATAGAAAACTTCCCCAATCGGTGCCTGTTGGTCCCCCATGATCCTCTTTTTCTTATGTTAAATGAGAGCTGAGTTAATGAGATGGCCACCTGTCACAGTAACCTCGCTGGCTCGCTGTGTGGTCTAATCCCTTCTGGCTGAAATAGTAAAGTCTGCCTTTAATACACAATTTATGCTTTAAAATCCGGTTTCGGCTTTGTTTCTTCGTGAAAGACACACTGATCATGATAATGTGCTTGATTTGTCTCGCAGTCATAGTAAATACATGTAGTTACCTTTTAAGCAGTTAATACTTACCTATGGTTGTGATTATCTAGATAACTTGCGTACGAAGGAATCAGCCTTCCATAATACACGGCCTCAATCTCTTGAATCACGTTTACTGTTAATTGAGAATAAAACAAAATAAAGCAAATACAGTTTGGTTGGGATTGGAGGTAAATTAAGTCACATATTATCTTTTAGACTTCAATTGTGTCCGACATGCCTACCAAGCCTAAGGCTGCATAAAGAAACATATTCTGTAATTTTGCGTAATTTCTGTATAAACTAAATTTTTGCTTTTATTTCTGGTTCTTGTTCGTGTTTCATGCGTAGTTTATAGATGTATATAAATTGCGCAATATAAACTCACACTTATCATGGTACCTTTGAGTATTATTGTGTTTAACATTATTTTTTTCGTTATGGTTATTACTATCATCATTATTATTATTATTATAACCTGAATCTTTATTATTATAGCTAATGTTTTATTATAATTATTTTTCATTCATATTATTATTGTCATTTTTATTGTTTTACTTTTTTTAATTATTATTATTTTCATTTATATTATTATTACCAATATATTATTTTGATCATTATTACTCTTCCTCATCAATATTATTATCATTATCATTATCAAGAACCTTATTTCACTTCTTCCTTACAATCTTAGCATTGATGATAATCATATTAAAACAATTTCGTACCTGCAAACACGAGGATAACATCTCCAAACCCCCGTAAGTTTAACCAACAGTGGCTATAAATGTATTAACAACCCACTAAAGTTTAACCAACATCGTGTGAATCAAAACAGAGTTAACCTACAGTGGTTACAATTTTAACCAACGACCCATGTAAGTTTAACCAACATCATGTGAATCAGCCCCGAACAAGGCATAAATAACCAACAAAAGGTTAAAGTTTTAATCAACAAATGGTTACAGTTTAATCAACATCATTTTACCAACACTGAGCAATTTTTTAAAACCAATAAACGATTAAAAAATTAATCAACCACAGTCTCAGTTTTAATGAACAGGCCGTTGGTTAAAGTTTAACCAACATTTAGGTGATTCATGTAGTAATCTGTGGTTGATTACAATTTTAACCAACTTGATTAACAAATTTAATACATGTTCTAACAGTTCATGACAGCAGGAAGGTCATAGATAAGAGCGGCCCGAGTACACTCCCTTGCGGAATTCCACTCAGCACTGATGACCATTCGGACCGTTGACCCTTCACTACTACACGCTGTATCCTTCCAACTAAGAATGCTTTGATCCATCCCAGTGTCTGAACATGGATGCCAAAGGCTTCAACTTTTTGCAGTAATCGATAATGGGGTACTGAGTCAAAAGCTTTCATGCAGTCCATGTATTGCATCAACATTACCTCCCTCTTCTAAGATATGTGTCCAGTCGTTGAGTACTTCCAACAGAGAAGTGGTACAGGAACGACCAGTAAGACCAGTTGGTGTCCAGACAACATCTTATTTGTTGACAGGTGTTTGATGATGTGCTTTCTCACAATGCACTAAAATATCTTGCACACAACGCATGTGAGACTCACTGGTCTATAGTTTCTGCTTTCTTGCTTGTTTCCTTTTTTGAAAATGGGTGTAACATTAGCTGATTTCCAGTCCAAGGGTAATTCTCCCTTTTCTAAGCTCAGTTTGAACAAGAGTGAAAGTGGCACATCAAGAACGTCTGCCAACCTTTGCAGTAAACGTGGATGCAATCCATCATGACCTTGATAATTATTTAATTTCAGATTCCTTAGCAACTCAAACACATCTGATGGTACGACAGCAAAGCTTGTTAATGCTGATTCAAAATCAATTTCAGGAGGAGCCGGCATATAAAACTTCGCGGGTGAACGCACTAATAAAGAAGTCTTGGAGTACTTGGGCTTTTTCTATGTCCGTTTCAGTAGTGGTTGCATCCGACTTAATAGACTGGCGATACTTCCTCGAGTGGTGGTTTTACTCTTAACGTGTGACCAGAAGGCTTTGGGATTTTTCTTGACTCCAGATGCTATATCTTTCTCCAATCTTCGCACTACCTTCTTGCACATCCATTTAATTTGGTTGCTTGCTCGGGTGTATATTTTACGGTCCTCTTCTGTCTTAGTCCGTCGCCATCTTCTGTAAAGCTGCATGCTTCTTTATTGCATTTTCCAATGTGGCAGAGTCCATCCATCCATTGACCTTTTCTGATGTCTTTTTTGGAGTGTATCTGTCTGAAACCTCTAGCACCTTATCTCTAAAGAGATTCCAAGCATTGTCCATAGTTTTGAAGGATTCGCCTTTCCAGTCAATTTTGCTTAGTTTCTCTGTCATACTGTCATAGTCTTTTGCCTATTTCTGCTGTTTTGTTCCATGTATGGTATCATGTCCTCTTCGCTTGTAAACCCAAGGTCTAATATAAATGTTTGCTGACCAAAGCAATGTCTAGTTGGTTGGTGCTGATGCTGTATAAGAAATGCATCTCCTGTTGCCTCTATATGGCAGGATGATTCAATCCTTTGTGGCATGATTCTGTCTACTAGGCGGGAAAATAACCACGCCAAATCCTCATTTAGGGTGTATTTTTGGCTTCAGAAGAAATCCTCGTTTAGGGGGTGTCTGGAAACCCTGTGGTCACGCATGCTTTTAGTGTTTCTATATGACTGAGACCCCCGGGACACAACAGCAGCCATAGCGAATCCACATAATTTTTAAGATACGATAGACACAAGATATAGTGGGATTTGGGGGTGCATACATTTAGCTTAGACCTTCATCTATCAATGAAAACTCTCTTCTTCAATGCAGCTAATATGGTTAATGATAATAATTGGATTTTTTTTAATATATCTTTTCCATAGGCCTTTTCCTAGTTTCTGTACCAAATACAATAAATTGTTGGCTGTATTTTATGAATAAAATAGCAACGCAGCTGATTTAAACTGTTATGTTATCAAAAATTAACAACATGCACGGCTGTCTCATACTATTACATTGGCTATATATCATGAAAATAATTCGAAACAGTTACTTACTCTGAGTCGTGTAAACAAACACCAAGAATGCCAATATCACTGAGTAAGTGATGACAAAACGTTTCGAAGAGCATTTTCTACCAGTCACTGAGTTTAGTCGATTCATCATGACGATGCTTTTGATATTCTCTGAAAGTAAACGGTGACGTGGAAGTGAGCGTTTCGGGGACAATCATCACCTTATACCACATATCAAGCTAGATTCAAGCCCTCTGATTGGTCATAACGACCGGCAGGGAATTCTCGACTGAATGAACTCACTACTGATTGCAGGGAAGCTAGTAACTATTCCTCAATCTGCCCGATGTAACTTTGATCTCCACCACACCAACGCAATATGCTACCTCCCCTCCCTAATTGCTGCCAGCCGAAGATGGCGGGATCCATAAATTAGGACGTCCGGCGTCATTTTTTTCTGCGGCACAGATTGGGGCTTTAAAAAAAAAGAGGTCTTGATTTAACCCTAACCCTAAAATTACCCATAGGCTAAATACGCACCTAACCCCGATCTGTGCCGCAGAAAAAAATAACGCCTCCCGGCTGCGACTTTTTAAAACCTAACCTAGCCATCCTAGCGCTGCATTTGAATATTTGAATCTATGAATATAGTTGGTACGGTGTGATTGAAATCAGAATTGAGTCGGCAAGTTCTGGACTGTATGGCAGTATGGCAATGATTATGGACAAGTTTCGACGTGGGTTCTCCTTCGTTTACGGTAAGCTTCCCAATGTTCTCGCGGTGTAATTTATTTTAAAGTAAACATAGCTTTGCACTTGTAATGTTTGTATAAAATCTCATTATTTGATCAATTATCGCTTCAGATATTGTGTGCGTGCGTATTATAAATAGTTATGACTAGCGCAGCTAGTTTGGCTTGTTTTGAGCTAAATGCAGCGCTAAAATGTTTATGTTAGGTGTTTTTTAAGTCGTCGCCCGGGGGAAGCCTTATTATTTTATTGTCTATGTGGAAGCCATAGGGGAAGCCTATGGGAGAAGCGAGGGCCTAGCTGGGGAGGGGGGGGGGGGGGGCGCTTAGCGAGGTCCTTTGCCTGAGCCTGAGATTGGAGGGGTGCAATAGTGGGATTCACACACAGATCTAAGCTTCTACTAACCTTAACATTTAGTAGGCAAGCTTTCGTCTACTCCTGTGGACTTTTGATTCTTCATCCAATGGCCATTTTTGTAATGTTATCAAATTTAATGCACAATTCTTAGTGCCTGGTTACAAAATATATCATTCACCTGTTACGAATGATAGTACATTGTATTTCAATAGTCAGAATGCAAACTGCATACATAACGTGTTTTTAGATAGGGTAAGCCATGATCATTATAGAGAGATAGTTTTTTGAATGAGGATCAGAATATCACTAAACAGTGCGTTAAAAAAATGACTGCGAGTATTGGCAGAGATTTTCCCCCGAGTATTATCGTTGGCAACTAAAAGTGAGATTAGAATCGCGATCCAAATCTCACTAATATGGTACATGCCCACTGTCGTGCGATCCCTTACGGACCCCACGATTGGCCATTCGTAGCTGATCTTGGAACTTGTCTGAATTGCCAGCTTTGGATACGAGGTGATGTGATTCGATACGTTCTAGTACGATTTGGTGCGCTTTGATGCGATATGGTCACGATTAGTCGATTTCAGGCGACACGATCTGGTCTCACGTTCAAATTCGATCATAAACGTCCCGATAGGATTGTCCTGATTGAGTTCACGATTGGGTCTCGATGTTACACGATCATCACGATCGGGGTCCCCGATTTGGGACGATCGGGTACGTGTAGATACGTTCGGATACCCTCCCACGTTCTGTTGCGACATTACACGATTGTGGTTGCGATGTCTTTCACGATAAGGGTCGAGAGTGATCAGGATTTGAGCCTCGATTGAACCCCGACGGATATAATATACAGGCCGACTGACCACGGACTTCATTGTTTCTTGAACTGCTACAGAGTGAACACTACAACCCACAACCATTGATGATGGCAGGAGTTGAAGATGATGAGAACGTGATATTGCAGTATTACTGTACACTGTTAAAACAAGTATTAAAAAACTGCGGGTTAAAAAATTGTTGATTAAAAAACGCTCAACGTTGGTTAAAAATGTAGTGTTGATTAAAATTTACTTTTAATCTTGCGTTGGTTAAAAACAGTGTTGATCAAAATTATTCCTTTTAACCTATGTTGGTTAAGTCTAAGTCGTTGGCAAAAATTGTAACCCAACATGGATTAAAAACAAAATTCCGACAGTAATGAAAGCCCCCTTCCGGTTAAAGTTTAATCAATGTTGATTAAAGTACTGGTCACGTGACCTAACGGAACGATATAAGCGCGTAGCTAGCGATCGCTCGACATACAAAGTACATGCAAAGTACACGCAGTTTACGCGTGCGACAAAATTAACAATGGAGGTTGTCGCGAGGACCTGAGAAATGGGGGTTTGGAGGGTCTTATCTCCGTGTTTTCAGGTAAGAAATTATTTTAATATTATCATCATCAATTCTAAGATTGTAAGGAAGAAGTGAAATAAGGTTCTTGCTCAAATCAAAAACGATTTGTGTCCCCTAGGCTGTACGTAGCTCAACCAATAAGTAGCATTTTTCTTGCACCGTGCACCTGGCTAACGTAAGCACACACACACTCATCAGTCTGCAAGAATCTTCAACCGTGAAGGATGCAGACCCAATTAAAGAAGGAGAAGTGTAGGCCTATTACGGATCACCTACCCAAATTGCATGCATGAATAATAATCTTGTTTTTTAAATCTAATTGTATCTAATTGTTTGAAACAATTAAATATAAAATAAGATGTCATCATGAAGTGAAACGTCTTCATGCATGCAATTTGGGTAGGTCATCCGTTGCACTTACTGGCTGAGCTACAACCTACGGGCCGGGACACAAAGCGTTTTTAATTTGAGCAAGAACCTCATTTCACTTCTTCCTTCCAATCTTAGCATTGATGATAATCATATTAAACCATTTCTTATCTGCAAACACGAGGATAAGACCTCCAAACCCCCGTAAGTTTAACCAACAGTGGTTATAACTGTAACCAACAACCCACTAAAGTTTAACCAACATCGTGTGAATCAAAAAATAATTAACCTACAATGGTTACAATTTTAACCAACGACCCATGTAAGTTTAACCAACAACGTGTGAATCAGCCCCGAACAAAGCATAAATAACCAACAAAAGATTAAAGTTTTAATCAACAAATGGTTAAAGTTTAATCAACACCATTTTAACCAACATTGAGCAAATTTTTTTAACCAATAATTGATTAAAATTTGTAATCAACCACAGGTTAAAGTTTTAATCAACAGGCTGTTGGTTAAAGTTTAACCAACGATTGTGTGATTCACCTGGTAATCCGTGGTTGATTAAAATTTTAACCAACTTGATTAAAAATTGTAATACTTGTTCTAACAGTGTATGCTTATAATATCGCAAAAGAGGAAGTAGACGAGCAGCAGCCAGACCAGCCACAGCCCCAACCACAAAGGGCCAGGAGAGCTGCATTCAGGGACTTCTGGGTGCGACCATTGCTCACGGAGGAGAGGAGACAACAGCTTGGCCAGTTCTCCAGCCTCCTAGACAAAGACTAGAAGATCCAGTAGCGTTCCAAAACTACACACGGTTAACACCACAGCTCTTTGATGAAGTCTTACAAAGGGTGGTCCCAGCAATCAAGAGGGAACGCACCAGTTTCATACAACCTCTCTCACCTGGACTGAAACCGGCAGCGACACTGAGTCACCTTGCCACTGGAGACAACTATCGGTTCCTTGCGTATGCCCCAAGGTGTGGAGTGTCCAGCATCTCGGTGATGGTTCCAGAAGTGTGCCAGGCAATATTATTGTGGATGCGTACAAAGATGAGGTTCTAAGTCTACCTGTGACCCCTGAAGCCTGGACAGCCGTAGCTTCCAAGTTTGAGCAGAGATGGAACATCCCCACGCTATTTGGCCCTAGATGGCAAACACTTTGCTATCAAGAAGCTACCCCGAACTGGCAGCCTGTACTATAATAAAATTACAAGGGCGTCTTTTTTATACCACTCCTGGCTCTGGTGGATGCAGATTACAAGTTTGTGTGGATCGAGCTTGGTGGAAAAGGGCATATGTCTGATGCTCGGATATTTGGCGACTCTGAGCTTTTCAACGGCCTGGAAGAGGAAGCCCTAGGACTCCCCACGTCCTGCCTTGTGACTGCAAGCCCTGATGACCTCCAAGACATGCCCTTCTTCATCCTGGGGGATAAAGCCTTCGTACTCAGGAACTACCCCATGAAGCCATACGCATACGGCAGAAGAGGGATGGCCAGGGAGGAGAGGATTTTCAACTAAAGACTCTCAAGGGAAGGAGAGTGGTGTAAAATGTGTCTCAGGTGTCTTTTCAGGACTCTAGAGTAGAAGCCCAACGCTTTGAAGGATATGGTTGAGGCACAGTGGTTCTGCGCAACCTATTGAGGCAGAGGCATCCAGGCATTGCAGCACAAGAGGCGGACCATGAGGCTGAAAACAACAATGTCATCCCAGGAGCATGGAGGGACCATGTGGACTAGCAAGATGTGAATCAACCTCCTCACCTCGCAACTCAACTACATCAGATGCAAAGAATCAGAGGGAACTCCTGAAAGCCTTCTTCAACTCACCACAAGGTTCGGTCGCATGGCGGGAAAGGACTGCATGATGCGGAAGGCGGAGAGGATGATACTTTTATTTTTATTTTTGAAAAAATCACGAAATTGATATTGAAGATGCATCTTTTTTTTTTCTTTTCTCATTGAATATTCAAAGTCAATGTTTTAGAGCAAAGTAAACTCATTGAGGGTCATTTCAGCAAAGTTGTTAAATCTAGGTGAGATATGTTTAAGGAATGAAAAAAGGGAGAGAGTTTTAACTTATTCATTGCCCATGTCAGTTCAAGAACAAAAGCAATTTCCATGTGGAAGATTTACTACATATTGTAATAAATTGTAAAAGATTTGTAAATCGCAATTATCTGATCAAAAGCTATTTTTTTTACCTTATACTTAATTGTATTACACTATAAGTTACACGCTGCAAAATTGTAACAGCCGTATTGTATAAATCTGTCTATTATGTCATCGAAACAAAAAATTGATATCTATCTTCTTTTGATTGTATGGGCACAACTTTCTATTTCAGGTCTGCAAATTAGGGGTATACATATTTACATTTCCTTTTCAAACTTTGATAGGAAGAGAGAGAGGGGGAGGGAGAGAGAGAGAGAGAGAGAAAGAGAGAGAAGGGAGAGAGAGAGAGAGAGGGGGAACGAAGATTAACAAGAAGAAGAAGAGAGTGTGGGTTGAAGAAGCTGAAGCAGCGAATGAATATAAGAGTTGTTATGATAAAGAGAATGATAGTGAATAAGAAACAAATTAGATGGTTGGGAAAGAACGAGAAGAGTAAGAGAGAGAGAGAGAGAGATTAAACAAAATAGAGAGAAGTACAATTTGTTTTAAAAGGCATGAAATGTTGCTTAAATTCATTCAGATTTTCTATTATCAAGGAGATGTCATGTTCTTGATGTGGAATTTATGAAAAGTCTAAAATACTTGAATTATTGCTTTGGAATATATTTTATTTTAACACTACAAATGGCTCTCCATAATGTTTAAGTCCAACCTAGAGTTAAGTTCGGCTTGGGATCTTTGTGAAACAACCCAGGTCCATCGAAGGGGACTGATATTTCAGACAGACCATTGTTTACGTTCATCACTGACTTTATGGCAAATAGACAGATTATGATAGCCGATGGTCGTAGCAAACAGACAATCATGATTTAAAATTATGCAATCAATTTCTGTTTAATTAGTTTCTTTGTTCTTAGTTTACAAATATATAATTCTCATATAGTTGTTCAGTATTGCTATAGCAACAGCCACTTGTAAGACTTGCATTTTGGTTGTTTTCAGGTGAGAAGCTTTAAATACATAAATTGACATGCTCACGATGTGTTTTTGATTTGCCAATATATAAACATGTGAAATTTTCTACAATTCTAATGTTCTCGATCCGGGACCCATTTCACAAAGCCTTTTTTCAATAGCAAATGACAAAAATCAGTGGCAAATCTGCTGATAACCAATCAGAAGCAAGGATTTCAGTAGCTTATAACACTGTCCTACTTGTAGCTACTTGCTCCCTCTATATAGCAAACTTCCCCAATCGTGCCTGTTGGTCCCCCATGATCCTCTTTTTCTTATGTTAAATGAGAGCTGAGTTAATGAGAAAGCCACCTGTCACAGTGACCTCGCTGGCTCACTGGGTGGTCTAATCCCTTCTAAATGAAGTAGTAAAATCTGCCTTTAAGAGTGCGTCTAAGGGGTCGGGGCCTTTCGGTTTTTGGCCCATGGACTTATTACTGCTGGTATACCTGTGAGATTGCCATACTCGGTACATGTAAACTCTGTATCGTACGTGTGTGTGTGTGTGTGTGTATGTGTGTGTGCGTGTGTGTGTGTGTGTGTGTGCATGAATTTGTGTGTGTATGTGTAAGTATGTGTGCGCGCGTGTATGTGTGTGTGCGTGTTTATGTTTGTGTCAGGGAGGGAGGGGAGCTGGGAGTACCAGTAAAATAACCTCCATTTGTTTTAAAATATAAGTAAATATTATGTACAATTGACTTATAAATTATGTTTATGTACTTTAAATTTACTGTCAATGTTGCTCAGTTACATTCTGCAAATGAATTGTTGTTTAATTATGTTTCTGTATATTAAGCAATTCACATTGGAAACGTTAATTTATTTCTTTCAATCGTATGTTTGTATTACACATCTGGAGGAATAAAACAAAATGACAAACAAGATGATTGAGTGAAGCCCTCACCTAGCAAGCAGTCATGTCAACAAACTTGTTCAGCTGCACTGAAGTATGTGCCATATACCGGGTGAGCCAAAAAAAAGTTTACACCTAGAAAATTGTTAATTATTTTAAAAATCATCTATGAATAGTAAATTATTATACATCTAATGAAAGGGTGTTTTATCCCAAATGTTTAAATATCCCATTGTTTAAATATTTTTGAAATATTTTTATTTTATACTTGCTAAGCTCCACCCTAAAAATCCTCCAAATCTCATTTCCCTTGTGATATCTGTCAGTCATCAATGAGCTAACTTGAGAAACTGGTATGTAACTTTGCCAAAGTTGAGCACATGTTACAATACTCTAAAACAATAGCAACATAAAATATGCTATGTCAGACATGCTGTAGCATCACCAGGAAGACAAAGGCAACAATGATGTATTGTACATGTATGAAGCATGCAATTCTATTATGAGCGTGTGCTGAGCTGGGGGAAATCACATACCATTGTCTATTGTAGAGGATCGGTTAAGCCGACTTTTTAGTCTGACATAGCAACTAATATGTTGTTATTGTTTGTTGTATTGTAACAGGTAGTCAACTTTGGCAAAGTTACATGCCACTATCTCAAGTTAGCCCATTAATGACTGACAGATAATGTCACGAGGGGAATGAGATCTCAAGGATTTTCAGGGTAGAGTTTAGCAAGTTTGAAAAATATATATTTAAAAAGATGTTTAAAAATCAATCCTTGTCGTTTTGGAAGACAGCTAGTCTGTAACTCTGAACCCTTGCATGTATAAACGTTGAGCTTTGCATTATAGGTAAATGTCGTGCTCACGTAATAGACCGGTTTATAATAACATATTCATTTTTTCCTGGGGACCTATAGTGACGAGTTACTCCATTAACCTGTTATTAATGAGTGAACTACAATACTTGGAATCCAGCCTGCATACATTACGTGTTTCTATATCGAGCAAGAACAACCCTGGTTTTAAAAGTATGCATACAATTTGAATATGTAAATTAACCGGACTTTTTCACCATGCACTTATCAGTCAATGTTCTTTTCTACGAGTAATAATTCTTTTGGAATAATCAGGGTCGGAACAAATCCTTTAAACCTGAACTTTAAATCATGACTTTTTTTCCTTTTTTTTTAATCAATCAATTGATTTCAATTTTAACAACAAAATTATACAAATAATGAATGGTTATAAGTTCAATAGTGCGAATATTTTCATGAGTTGAAAGATTAACATTCTATTCAACGAGGCGTCAGCCGAGTTGAATAGAATTAACGTTAATCTTTCAACGAATGAAAAGCATTCATTATTTGAGGGGGGGGGGGGGGGGGGGGGAGGTAAGAGGACACTTTTTTTTTTTTTTGGTCTCGAAATTTGGAAATTTGACATTTTTTCTCGTTGGGGGGAGGGGGGGTAAGAATACCTTTTTTAGGTCATCCATGGGCATAATTTTTTTTTTTTTTTTTAATAATTAAAAAAAAAAAAAAAAAAAAAAAAAACTAAATCAAAGGGGGGGTTTAAACAAATAAAAATACCAAAGGGGGGGTTCGACCCCCAAACCCCCCCCCCCCTGTGTACGCCCCTGATCAAAGAAGATCTAATAGAACGTTAATCAAGAAGTTATGCTTTACTCCTTACATTTATTAAAGTTGGAGTCAAGCCTTCTCGATTACATACATTCAGATTGCCTTCGCGTCAGATACACACAGGGATACGCGCACGGCAGAGAGGTACGCAGTCTGCATATAACCATAAATACACAGTCGTGCAATATAACATCTATTGAATATCACGTGACCAACAATCCTCCAATCAAATAACAAGAATCCACGGAGGTGTTGTATAAAACACAATAATGACATCACATATGAACAACCATACAATGCAAAGATACTGGTACATGTATAGGTAACATAAGAGTAATGTTGATTGAACAGTACTGTAATGATTTTATTAATATATTTAGACATGGATCTGCATGCTATATTAAATGTACAAAATATATTATTTTCATTAGTCATCCACCCAGTAATTTTCTCCTTTTTCAGGTTCTTCGAAGTTCATGACATATAATTGGTGCATGCATCCCATAGACTTGCGTAAAGCAACAAGTCGTAAAATACAGAGTATGGCTCACTTAATTTTGTACAACCACTTACATTATTCCAATCAATTTTACCTAGATCAGCATGAAATGTATCAATATCATAATTTCTGATGGTACGATACACAGACGTTTTGTGGCTTGTTTTACTTGCCTTCGTAAGATGCTCAAGGGCAACAAAGATAGGGAAATGATCTGATAAGTCAGTTTCTATAAGTCCAGCATGAATAGAAGAAATTGTTATATTAGTGTACACATGGTCAATAAGAGAGGAAGTTGTTTTAGTTACTCTTGTTGGTGAAGTGATTAGTTGCTGCATACCCAAACATTGCAAAGAAGTTAAACATTGTTCGGCCTTCATATAAGTGTTACAATCTCCAAGTAAAATTACATTATTTTGCTTTATCAATTTTCGATCTTTCTAATGTCACCAACGAGGAGTTTTGAATGTGATCAATATCAGTATTGGGATTATTTTGATACCTACGGTAATTTTCCTACCTTTCAGGTCAGTTTCTAACCGGAGACTTTCTGTGTGAATGAATTCATGGTTAAAAATAACGTACTTTATGGCCTATCTGCACTAGTTTGCGTGTTCCCAAAATCTCCGGCTCTTAACAAAGGAAAACATCTACCCGTATTGACTTTACACAACGGACGTATGCTGAAGGGGGGGGGGTGCTGGGAACACGCATATGCGTACCCTAAATAACACTGAGTGGGGGCACCCCCTTATAAAAAAGTACCATGGTAACCATGGGGTTTTTTTTGTCCAAATTACTATCCACAATGGTAACCATGGTTACCATGGTATCAAACAATGATAAACATAGGGTCATCAAACAATGTATTTCACTGTTTTGGTACCATGATTACCATGGTGACCATGGTGGACGATAATGTGGACAAAAAACCATGGTTACCATGGTACCCTGCATGGTCACTGACAGGTGGTTATATCATCAAATCAGCTCTAAATTAACATTAGAAAAAGGGGACCGCTTAGGCATTGTTGGCTGTATAGAGAGCGCAAGTAGCTCAAAGTAGTGCAGTTCCTCGTTTAATGAAGAGTGAATGTAAGCTCCAACTCACCACCCCTTGTGCAACCAACCTCCAGGACTTAATCATTCAAACCTAAAATACCTTTCTTTGAAACACTTCACACTTTTTAAAATTTCATTTATAATCAAATACCTGTAAATCATGCACGCAAAGCCATTGGCTCCGATGTGTTGATGAATAAATACCTTACCTTACTTCAGATAGGCAATGATATCAAATTTAGTTTTTTTTGTATCTTCATAATATATAAACAAATTAGATTTTAAAAGTTCTTATTAAGAGAGCTACTTTTAACATGTAACATACAGAATAAATGTAACATTTGCTCTGATAATGTATTATCAAATAGGCCTAAGTAAGAGGGCTTACATTACATGATTGAATAACAGATGTCTTATTTCGATCTATTTAATTACCGGTAATAATATATTTATTGCTCATCATGTTTATTAGTAATTTACATTATAGAGAGTTTGATCATCAGTACTGGGTCTAGTAAATTAAAGAGAACTGAATTTGAACCCGGGCCATAAGCTACCCCCTCTCTTGTGTCATTGCCCTTCCTTTTCGTCGCTTATTTCCTTTTTGCCACGGAGTATGTACAATATTTTGTTACCTTTGTGATGCAATGTCACTGCAAAGTATTTTTTTCAATTTGATGTTGATTACTAGCTTTTGAAATTGAAGGAAGTAGACCCAAAATAAAACACCCCCAAAAATGGGGTTATTTTTTGTTCTTCACAGTAAGCTTTTTTTTTTAAATATTAAAGTGGTTCTTAATTAACATTTTCCCGAAAATCAATCAGCTTTTCAATTGTGACTGATGCTTTTCAGTCATTTCGATTGCTTTCGGATTCATTACGCGGTACTCGCTGCTAAGATAATTGTCTAGTTGCAAATATCCTCGAGAGAGCGCCACCCTACTCCGACACAATTCCCTGCATCGCGCCTCTTTTCAAAAGCATGCAGTATACATAAATATAGTTCAACACTACCGTGTGTCTCAAAAAAAACGTAACACTTTTGAAATGGTTGCCAAATTGAGCATATATAATTTTATGAAAAAATGTTGATATGTATGGAAAGCTAAAGGACCAACCTTTCATATGATATGAAAAAATTGAAAAAAAAATCATGCTTCGATGAACAGTGTTCACTTAAGTTAGAGGTATGAAAATGGGCCTGCGCAGGATTTTTCCTTCCAATTTTGGACAGGTAAGTTACTTTTAGCATACAAAATAAGTTTGATATGAGATATTCATGATCGATGGATTAAGAGTTAAAAGGATGTTTTGAATACCAGTCCTTTCTCTCTGTCATTTATCAATCCCCAAACACCACCCCTGCCACACACACACACACACACACACACCAACTTCCACTCCCATCTTATTGTATCATTGATCTGGTAGATGTGAACAGGATGAAGGAAGAATGGGAAAATGTTAAATTGAAATACCGTATTCAAAATCATAATTGACATTATGCAACCCACTCTCCTCCCCCCCACAACCTTTTCCCATCCCATCACCTACCCCTTGCCTTTTCTTTATCAGTTTTCTTCCGTAAGTTTGGTGGATCATCAATCACATTTTATTCAGGTTTTATGAATGACCCAAACATGTAATAGCTAAGTACATCATTCATTATGCATTGAAAATACCAGAATTCGAGGTATTCAAAATATCCTTTTGATTCAAAATATCCTTTTGATCCATCGATCATGAATATCTCATATCGACCTTATTTTGTAAGTTACAAGTAATTTACCTGTCCAAAATTGGAAGGAAAAATCCTGCGCAGGCCCATTTTCATACCTCTAACTTAAGTGAACACTGTCCATCGAAGCATGATTTTTTTTTAATTTTTTCATATCATATGAAAGGTTGGTCCTTTAGCTTTCCATACATATAGACATTTTTTCATAAAATTATATATGCTCAATTTGGCAACCATTTCAAAAGTGTTACGTTTTTTTTGAGACACACGGTAGTGCAGTATTTTCTGATATGCCAACAACATGAACAGAACTAATAAACTCATATCATTTGCTAACTGACCTGTAAGAGAATCACCCACCGGTGACTACTCAAACGTTTGGAAACCCATATGTCGAAGCTAAGTATGAGGAAGAAAAATACAAATGATGTTCGTATAATCCCTTCAACTAAATGCGAGGAGGGAGGTATAATTTAATTTAATAAATGAAGCGCGTAGTCGGAGCAAATGAAAATGGAGGATCGTGTTCAATCCCTTCTGCGACATACTATTTCATTTTCTTATCATGTTACGTGAGGTGAAAGTGAAGGAATTTCTCTTCTAGCCAATACAATATGTCTCTCATTAAAACTCTTTTGTTTTTCTTTGAAAAGTTGGCAATAATGATACTCTGATTGCATTACTTGATACTCACTTCACCAACAAACATTGTTTTGAAAATAGAATTTCAAAATCTATTTGTGTCAGATGTTAACCTTATCATCATATAGTTAGTTAGCATATGACTTCTGCGTTATACAAAGCAATGCATTTTACTTAAACGGCTTATGGATTGTTCTCAATTACCGTTTGATACTGAGTTTCGCTGTTTTATTGGACGCACTGACTGTAGACTTTAAGCATTGGAATACTCTTAGAGATTTCTTGGATGAATTACCAAATATTCTACGTGCAAAAGCAGTACAATCTGCTAAAATTTGTTAGAAAACGTGTTTTTTGCTTAACTTGTAAACAAAATTATCTGGACCACGAATCAACATTTAAGTGTCCGCACGACTGATTTAAAGTAATTATAGACTTCATATTATTATGCAATTTTAAAAGTATTTGTATCATATACCATAAACAGTCCTGTATAACGTCGTAATGTTCGTTCTCTCTCTCTCTCTCTCCCTATCTCTATTTCCCCTCTCTCTCCTTGGATCACTTTTCCCATCCTCTTATCTCTCTTTCTGTATCACTTCTATCTTTTATCATCTTGTATCCCCTCCTTCTCTTTCCCTCTCATCCCTTTTCTACCCCAATAACTCGACCTATTTTTAATTCATACTTCATAAGATGATTTTAAACATAACCGCAATGAAAAACATTTGATGAAATTAAACAACTTTTTCGTGATTTGTGTTCTCTTTGATTTGTATTCGCAATCTATATTTACAATTCATAGAAAATGTTTATAGCTGACATAATATTGTCAAATAACGGTATACAGTTTTGGCCCCAGAACAAATCTTATCACAATCATAATACATTAAAGAGAGCACTACAGTACTACTTCAACTACCCAAACTACTATAATCTATCACTACGTCCATGAAACCCAAAGTATTTCACTTGACTTCTGCTTTATTTTTATATTATCACAGTACAACTAAACAAATGACCATAATTATTATAACATTTGAGTAAGAACACTAAGTAAATTATATGCGTAATTTTGTTTGTGTGTGTGTGCCTCAAATGAGGTGTATACATTCAAGCATCAAAATAAAGTTGTGAGAACAAATATGATTGACGTGCAATGTAATCAATAGAAATCACATATTTTCTCAGCTGTACCATATTTTGCTTCTTTTCATTTAAAGTGCTTTTAACAGTTTCCCTGAAAACTTTTGGTCTGGCTTTTTTAGCTCTTGATTTTACAACACAGCAAGTATTTTTTGTTTTCTCTTTCAAATATATACGTATTTTAGTTTGAAACGGTTTTCGTTGAAACCATACTTATTCCGGAAGACTAATATTTTGTATATACATGTACACCAGAATGAGATAGTTGTACGTTACACCGTCTATCTCTCTGCCAATGCTAATCTTAAGTAAACAATACATATCCATGCAAAATTCAACATTAATCAATAATATACAAATAATGAATGGGTATGAGTTCAATAGTGCGAATATTTTCATGAGTTGAAAGATTAACATTCTATTCAACGAGGCGTCAGCCGAGTTGAATAGAATTAACGTTAATCTTTCAACGAATGAAAATATTCGCACCATTGAACGAATGAAAACATTCATTATTTGTTTTATACAACATCAAAGAAGATCTAATAGAACGTTAATCAACAAATTAAAGTTGGAGTCGAGCCTTCTCGATTACATTCAGATTGCCTTCGCGTCAGATACACGCCACTGACCTAGAGTTCAGTGATACACGCAGGGATACGCGCGCGCACGGCAGAGAGGTACGCAGTTTGCATATAACCAAAAATGCACGGCGCATATAACCAAAAATGCACGACCGTGCAATATAACATCTATTGAATATCATGTGACCAACAATCCTCCAATCAAATGACAAGGATCCACGTAGGTGTTGTATAATAAAAGTATATTTCACAACAAGTTTGATATAATCAAAGAAATTGTTATTCTGTTCACATTCGATAATCACATGCACTATGTCCTCCATGGCGCATGGCATTGGGGGCAGTATCTGTCGTCTGCTATACGTTAAATTCCTTTTGAACACGGAAGACCAGTCAATTTTTCTTTGTAGTATATTTCCCAAAAATACAGCATCTATTGGTGAATGTACATTTGAAATATACATGTATGCGTAATTTTATTGAAAATGTACATAGGATATCTGTTATTATTTAGAATTTGAACAAGGCGTCTATAGCTTGAACTAAAACCAACTCATGTTAATATCAACAGTTGATTAAAAATGATTTTGATAGTAAAAACTCCATATAATATTATAATCAAGGTCAGACCCATGTTTCCATGTAGTGATAACTTTACATTATTTTATCATATATTTCAGAAGTGCATGGTCAATATGTAAACAACCCTTTTATACTTTCGATGTTAGAAGCAATGCTACGTGAATATTACTTGTAGGCCTAAGTTTAATCAGCTTTGTTATAACGCTTTATTAAAACATGCTCGAATCTGTAACATGCTAATAATATGAAATGTCGACGTGTGTCAGGGGATGGATTAAAAACATCATACATCTCTACATCATAGCAAACAAATCTGTCACATTATCAGTTCCAAGAGCTTTCGATTTAATGGCTCTTCAGACAGGGTGAATTTTTAATGGAATGTCGCACCAGGATCCTCCCATGATTTTTTTAATTTAATTTGATGTATTAGGCAAGTTCAATGAAACATCCATAATTATGAAGAGTAAAATGATATTGTAAAATTAAAACAAAATGATAGTACCAATAACTTCACAGGATGACCCGTGAAAGCTGAAAAGATAAAACATAATCACAATATAAGTCAAATAATATAAGAACATTAACATAAACATAAAATACTGTGGGTATAACAACATACGAGAAATAAAACTAATAATAAGTTAATCAATACCTTTCAAATTTTAAAGTTATACATTATGATATCATATCACTGTCTTTCAGTTAATATCTAGGAGATACGATTACACAATGGAAGAGTTAGATGCATAGTTTATGTACAGTATTTACATACTATTACGAGAGAGGGAAGTTATAATTATATTGGATAATTACAATGGTATTCAACTATTCATGCAATTGAAATTCTATTGAGAGAATACACATCTTCTCATTCGGTTAGTTATCACATAATAAACAATAAAATATGACACATTATAGGCCCATATTAGAGTAGAGCTGGAGCAGAGAGGTATACACAACACCAATAATGGTAATAAATACTGTGAGATGGATCACAGTGTTACTTTGATAAAATACAACTCCTTGTCACATGCTAACGCGAGCATCTCTGGAGAGAGGGAAACCAAGTAACACCAATAACGTTTAAGCGTCAGATTAAATACATTGAACTCGACTCTCTCCTTCAGGTTCAGACCCTCAAGGTCATAGAGCCTGATCGCCACTTTACGATTCGCATAATCAACAGCCGCTACATACACTCTGTCCTGCTCATCCACTGTAGCATACAGGTGGACTTTGTCTGGAGCTTGTAGAGACTTACCAGCATTCCCATCCCTGTCATAGACCGTCACCACCGACACGCATGGATCGTTAAATTTACATGAACTCGTGACGATCAAACCCGACCTGGTAGCAGATACCTGGCCCGTAATGTTGTGATTTGTTGGAACGGTGTGTTTGAGAGTTGATCCAGTCGGGTCATAGATATACACTTGATTCTCATAGTTAGCGATGAAGATTTCATCTGATGGACTTCTGTTTAGTCTGATAAAGGCATTGCCTTTCACGTGGATGGTTGATTTTTTGGATCCATTGGGAGATAATATGTGTGCTTCGTTGTATCGAGTCGAAATGCATAACGACCTATCTTGTTGAAACACAAGATCATAACACGTCATGTTGCTTGATTTGTTTGAATACTCCCATTGTTTCCCAGCTGAATCAACGATATCTATACATGTACCATTATATCCGATAGCTACACTGTCATCAGAGTACTTGGTCATTCCATACATCACTGTCCGTAGATCTACATACTGAATGACTTGCAAATTGGGATCTGATTCTGAGATGCTCCCGAGGTCAAGACGAGTATCATCCGCAGGCTTGAACATCTTCTCATGTGCTCTCTTCGTAATGGCTGCCGCAAAAGTGTGATCAGTAGCCTCCTTCAGCATGGCATCCAGCTCCTCACAGAGCAAGGTATGAGCAGATAGACTGTCTGTCTCAAGACGACCCAGTCTGTCATTAGATACCAGTGTTATTGAACTACAAATACTCTTGATCCTCTGTCGATCCTTGGATTTCAAGACGTTGAGTTCGTCATCAAAACTATGCTTTGCTGCATTGATTTTCTCGATGAGATTTCGATGATTTTCTTCAAGCTCTTTGACCTTGATGCTGTAGGCTTGACTGACATCGTCCAGTAGTTTCTGCATGACAGTGTATACTCCATGGCGTCGTACTTCAACATTCTGAATGTTCTTCTCCAGTTCTGTCTTCTTAGCGGCACATCGCTGGACAAGGTCGTTCACCTGAACAATAACATATAATAGAGAAGTGAAAAGAATACATTGTGTCGCTGCTTTCTTAAAAGGGAATCTAGCCCTTGTAATAAGTCCATTTGTATGAATGCAATGATATCAGATAAACAGAATGGAGAAGGCAAAATAATTATTACTATTTTAATGATAATACTATATCATCATCATGATAATAATCATAAATAATGAAAAATCATGTTAGTAATAGCCATAATAAAAGCAATTTAGTGATAATAATAATAATAATGATACTACTGTTTCTACACTAATTATGTTGATGATGATGATTTTCATTAACATTAGTTCTATTATAATTATGATATTTACTATTCGTATTATTATTACTATTGTGATTATTATTGTCATCATCGTCATCATAATCATAAACAAAGACAAATATTTCTGTATTGTTACCTTGAAGCAAAGTGCTAGCAAAAAGGTAACAATGACGATAGGCCCTTTTGCACAAATACAAAAATAATGAAATTCACTGTTGCCCTACATTTATCTTAATGATTTTCGTGGATTTTGTTTGTCTGTTCTGAAAAAGGCATAGTTACAGAGTTATCTGGATAATCTTGGCACACGCCCCTTTCACCTTATCAAATTTTAAACAACAAAAAGAAGGGGATAACGAAGTGACCGAGAGATTGAGAGGGGCAAACACTCTGGATTTTCGTTAAAACGAATTTTTATCTACCTATGCTTAATACTTTCAAATAGACCCCTCCCCCCCCCTCTCGCCCCTTCTCAATAACAATCACAATTTCTCCTGTCATACAAATGTTTCTTGATATTTATAATTGGAATAGTGTTTTGAATTTCCAACAAAAGGAACAGGAAAAGACATCGCCTTTTTGTATACAAAGCAGATTTAAAATATTTGCAAATTGAAGCATGTTTAACATTATTTTTTGGATAGTAGCATCACATACCTCGTGTTAAAAAAAAAAATCCATAATACGATCATATAGCTCGACAGCAAGCTTACTATTACGCGAGGAAGTGTAGCGAGCGAGTGAATACATTACTTCTGAGAAATTGAAAATTGTAATCAAGTATAGATTGAAACACAACGGAAAATTCCAGCCTACTTCAAAAAAATGATTTTTTGGTTGCGAGGGCCTTGTGGTAGAGAATTTGTTAAATACAGGACAGACTGCATCAAATGAATTACGAGGGAGCTAGTGAGTAATTTTCTTTCTTCTTCTTCTATGCCCCCCCCCCCCCGAAAATTGAAAATCGTGCCGGCCGATATTTCGCCCATTGGGGGGGGGGGGGGGGAGAGAGAGAAACAAAAAAAAACAAGTAAACTTCTGGCATAGTAGCACACCCATGCTTTAGCAGTCACGCAAAACAAACACTCGCAAATTATTATTCAATAAATCTGAGAATGTATACTATAATTTAGATGTATTAGGAATAAACCATTGTCAAAATCATTCTATTAATTGGGGTAAAAATAATTATTCCACATTTATGACCAACAGTGTATATTTTTTACCGAATGGTAGTGACCAATAACTGTTAAATTAACATGTTGTAATCGTAAACTAGAAATTTTTGAGGATATATCTGCTGATTAAGCTTAACTTCAAAAATATTATTTTTCAGGGGGAGGGATCCCATTTTCCCCCAACACTTTGATAGATAGGAATATCGTCTCCCATGCTGGCGGTGTTTATAATGAAGACAGGGTTTACAAACATAACAAAGACAGGGTCTATTAGTATTCGTGGAAGCGTACGTACCGAGGGGAAATATTGATTTTAGGATGCTGAAAATGTACATATCAGAGTTCTTGAAATCTTATTATATGAAGCAAAAGAATTACATATATTTTTTAATTTTTCTTGCAAGGCCACCCTCTCTTGAATTATTAAACCAGTCCCCTCCCCGCTTCTGGCGCCTATGGTATATTACAGAAAACGACGTTTACCTTTTAAGCCGTGATTCCTGCTCGAAGTCAGTCTGCTTCTTGAATTTGTGATTTTGATGACCACCTGAGACAGACGTAGACTTGTATCCCTTGTCAAGGGGGAGGGGGACCCCATTTTTCCTAAACCCTAACAAATAACACAAACACTGGGTCTTTTACTATTCGAAATAGTGTATGTAGCGACCGCGTGGTGAAAATGTTGACTTGTTGAAAATTACTTTTCAGAGCAACATGAACAATTATTTTGATGTTAAGGAATTTAATGTAATTTTCCTGTATTTGTCCTTGCGAGCTGGCCCAGCCTGAGGGCTGAAACCAATGTTGTCCCCAAATTAAATAATGCAGGGAGATCAACCCCCTACTCCCCCACACTTCCGGTGCCTAATATGGTGCCTTCCCTTATCTGAATCGTATGAGTAAACTTGTCAGGCCTTTATAGCCAAACGCAAGTATTTTGGGTCAAATGAACCCACATACCTTAAGACGTAACTGCTGCTCGAAGTCAGCCTGATTCTTGATGTTGTGCTGATGATGACCGACGATCACGCATTTGAAACAGACATGGACCTTACAATCCTCACAAAACATATCTTTGTTCTCTTGTTTGTGGATGGAGCACTTCTCGGATAGATGACCAATACTGACTTTCCCGTTGATGATATCCTGTATGGCTACAATCTCATGTCCTTCAAAGAGTGATGTCAGCTGCTTATGGCTGCAGTCGCAATTAGTACACATATATAAATTACACGTTTTACAGAATGAGTCAGCATCTTCATGAAACTTGCATGCAGTGCATTTTGGACGCATCTCAAGGACAGCGTTCATCCCTCCACACTCGGCGTGGTAATTATCTACAAGTCCGTTAACAGTCACATTGGTGAGGAAATCATCGACACGGTTTACAGACAACTTGGTGATCTTCCTGCAGAGAGGACAGATCATGTGATCGAGATCCTGGTGGGAAAGGTCATAGTTCTTGAGACATTTCCGACAGAAGGTGTGTCCGCATGAAGTCAGGATCGTTGCCTCGTCGAAGATATCAAGACATAGTGGACACGTCAGGTTCTCTAAAGAGCTTGGAGCTTTCTCAGTCTCAGTCTGCTCAGCCATTGGTACAAATAGCGGATTTCTGGCTTATTACAAACACGAGTTCATTCTACGCATATTATATTCATTGTCCAATAAAACTAAACATTTTGATCAGTTGACGTGTACTATAGAAGCCAGCAGTCAGTTTCTGCAAGCACAAACTTTGTATATGCAATGCAGTGACGTATTGTAGTATAGTAGATTGCGTCCTATACTGCATACAGTTCTGCATATACACCAAGTTCCCACGTTGATTACACAAATGTCATTATATGTCGAATCCGCTAGGTGCGAATAACTTTGATCGAAAATACTGAGATTCTATACAAGTGTATAGTCAATACAAATGTGATTGCAATGCTAAACTCATACTTCAGTAGATCGTCTGTGAATATAATGCAGTTTGTGCATCCTATATAATTATGGCCTATTAATAGATGTGGGTTTTTCCACAGAGAGTGCGTGCGCAGCGTTAAAGCACCTTTGAGCTTCATAGCGGTATTCATCATTTGTATCTATAGAGGGCGACTCATAGTTTTTCAGTTATGGATACATTGCGTTGGAGATCTTTAGTTGGAGTACTTTAGTGGAATCCGAAGTACTAGTAATAAGAGCAAGACATTTATTTGCCTCTTTAACTATGTTTGGAAGGGTAAAAGACGGTAACCACACTTATATTTCACCCCTTCCTTCTCCACTACTCTTCCTTTATCTCCTTCCATTTATCTCATTCTCTTCCCTTTTTTCCGTCAAAAATTGATTTCAAAACTTTTGCGTTTTTAATGCTACAAGATGTCTCACCTGCCTGACCACACTTATTATAATGCAAAATTCGCCTGAAAAAAATATTTAACCACTTCCTCTCTTATAAAATATATCATGCTTTAGAACTATTAACATACAAATGTTGTTCATGTCTGTCTCAAGAGCTGATGATCTGAAAGATGATAGCAAATAGAATGTGTAGGCCATATTGCATGGAAATATGGAAATCTGTTTGTGCTACTGCATTTCGGGGAAAACTGTCGAAGTTGTTTCTTTTTATTGTTAAAATGAATGGGTTGTTTTGCACTAGCAAAATAGTCAAAAATAAGTCTGAAAGTTTGCTAGAATAATATATCTGTGTGCAGTGGTTTTCACTGGTTGTGATTTTCAGCTAGATTGATATCAGTGTGTCAGTATCATTTACATGATTTCTAAATGTCATAAATAAGCCAACACAATTAGGCCCAAACAATTACTCCTATATTATATACTACATAGTCAACATTTCCTGATAACTTAATAGACAGTTTCAATCGCTTCCGGACAGTTTCTCTCGTACATGTCATGCAGGCAAATTTAATTTACCAGCACTCATCTTTATCTGTAGTGGTATCAAAACTTCAGTCGCTCTGTTTAGATTATCTCAGGTATTTAACAAGATGACTGTTATCTTCTGTAATTCTATAGATTAGTGACAATCAACATAAGTGTTCATGAATGTATATTTGATTTGCACAAGATGCTGGCGAGAGTAGTATGCATCATGTATTTATATGAGTGTAGGTGTATTTTATACATTTGCACTGGTCAGTGGCGTACGCAGGATTTTTTCAAGGGGGGGGGGGGGGGGGTTTAAATCGGGTCCAAAATTTCGCAACGACTCAGCCAGCCGCTGAATAAGCGGGGGGGGGGGGGGGGGGGGGGGGGGGGGGGGGGGGGGGGTAAGAGGACATTTTTTTTTTTTTTTTTTTGGTCTCGAAATTTGCAAATTTGATATTTTGTCCAGTTGGGGGGGGGGGTTAGGTCACCTTTTTAAAGTCAGCCATTGGTAATTTTTTTTTTTTTTTTTTTTTTTTTTTTAATTTATTAAAAAAAATTATAAAAAAAAAATTAAAAAAAATCTAGAAAGGGGGGGGGGGGTTTCTAAAATAACATACATAAAACATACACATAACAAAAAAACCCCTGCGTACGCGCCTGGCACTGGTATTAAAAAGGTTTTTCGTGTATTTTATATTAATGGCCATCAGCCTAATTGCGAAATATAATATCCATTTATTTATGATTTAAAGTTACAATAGTTGGAACATGTTAAGGTAAAATTAAATAGCACAACAGGTTCGTTGCTAGTTAATTTAATAGGAACTCAATTGATAATGTGTATTCTCTGTAGAGCCAGTAATACCTCAATGATGCCACGTGACTGGCTCAAACCGACTCCACCCCAATCTTTTTTGACATTATTAAAGGGTAAAGTGTGCATTTTATTTTATGTAGTCTGGAGTCGGTCTTCTGTTGCTCTCGTCCATGCGACTGAGATATCACATATTAATGAGTCATGTAATATTTAGTATGAGTATCGTATCTTTTGTCATGTATTACTTTCTTTTTAAAGATAAAGCAGTACTCGTTTCATTAAAAGCCATATACAGGTGAACTGCAAAACAGGAAACTATAGTATGATCATTATTTTGCTTGATCAATGCTTGAAAGTTAGTTGCTTGACCTGTCATATATTTCTAAAGTTAAACCCAACTTCACTCTTTTTCTTCATGGGTGTAGCATATAAATTTCGAAAGGAGAGTGGGTATTCGAGAGAGAGAGAGAGAGAGAGAGAGAGAAGAGGGGAAGGAATAGAAGTCAATGATCGAGACGATGATAATTCGCAAGAAAGACAAATGGAAAGAGCGTGTTAGAGAAGGAAAAGGGGAAATTAAGTTACATAATTAATCTTATTCTGAGAACGAATAGAGAAAGATAGAGAGAGGAGGGAGAGATAATCTACAAAAATATGGGATTCGATGCATGTATATGCCTCATAGCAATGGACATGGAAAAAAGAAAGTATACCGTGCATTTTGCATTTGTGTTAATCGTTTGTGTCGTAGCGACTTCAGACTCGTTCAGAGATGACGCGATGGTTTTATATCTAACAAATGGAAACCAAACTGCGATGACATCTTGCTGTCCATACAGTGTGAGATAGAAATATGGAAAGAGATGTCACGGCGTATGGACAGCAAAATGTGATCAAAATGTAACCTAGTAATAAAGGATCAATATTACCAAATTCTACCAAGTTCTCACGCTGTTTACAAATATGTGACGAAAGAGGAGTGAATTACTTTGATCGAAAATACTGAGCCTCGATTCAAGTGTTACATCAATACAAATGTAATAACGATACTAAACTAACAGTAGATCGTTTGTGAATGTAATGCAGCTTGTGCATCCTAGATCTATGAATAGAAATAGGTTT
This sequence comes from Strongylocentrotus droebachiensis, assembly GCA_035222895.1. NCBI lineage: Eukaryota > Metazoa > Echinodermata > Echinoidea > Camarodonta > Strongylocentrotidae > Strongylocentrotus > Strongylocentrotus droebachiensis. Next base: position 64,632 of record JAVYIG010004876.1, read on the forward strand.
ACCCACAGAGAGTGCGCGCGCAGCCGATACTAAGCACCTTTGAACTTATTTCCTAATTCGCAAACTCAAACGGAAATACATTTTTTCCTATTGATCTTACGACCTTTGCTATACAAACCTTGGGGAGCACCGAACTTCAGCTACGAACACAAGAACGCGCGCGATACAAGCAGAAAGGAGATCAGTAAGACATCATGAAACGATTTTAAGATGGAAAACAATTATCCTGTATAAGGAAGAAGCAACACGTCTTCCTATCGACAATTTATATTGAACTCCGTTTTGTCAATTCTGCTTTTTTTTCTTCTTAATAATCTTAATAAATAGAGCAAGGCATTTTAATTGCTTTTATTACTATGTTTGGAAAGGGAGAAAGACGTAATAACCACACTTAATTTCACCTCTTAATTCTTGCTCTACTATTCTTCCTTTGTCTTCTTCTATTTCTCTCATTCTCGTCCCTTTTCTCTAAAAGAAATTCTCTTAAAATGTTTCCGTATCGAATGATACGGGGCTACTCCTATTCCACTGCAAAATTCGCCTGACAAAATATTTCACCACTTTCTCTCTTATAAGAAATATCATGATTTAGACTCATAACCATAATACTGTTAATCGTGTCTGTACGTCTCAAGAGATTATAATAATAATAATAATATGTCTTGTTTACCCAGGGTAGCCTCATCAGTATCCATACTGTTCTCCCTGAGGGCCCTGCAATCATATGATGTGAAAAATGATATTAAACAGAATATGTAGGTCATATTACACGGAAATATAATTCAATTGAAATAATAATCTATTAAGGTAATTATAAAAGTTATATTAGTGTTACTGCATTTTGGGAATATAAATCTGAAACATTGCTGGAATCATATATCTGTGTGCAATGGTTTTCACTGGTTGTGAATTCCAGCAAGATTGATATCAGTGTGTTATCATTTGAAATAATTCAAAAATCTCATAAATAAGCGTACACAATTTGACCTAAATAATTATTCCTATATACGACATAATCAACATTTCCCGAAAACTTTATAGACAGTTTTCAATCGCATCTGGACAGTATTTCTCCTTCACGCCATGCAGTTAGATTTAAATGACCAGCACTCATCTTTATCTGTTGTGGTATCAAAAGTTTAGTCTCTATGTTTAGATTATCCCAGGTATTCAACAAGATGAAGGATATATTCTGTATTTTCTGTAGATTAGTGAAAATCAACATCTGTGTTTAAGAATGTATATTCGATTCGCACAGGATGCTGGTGAGAGAAGTATGTATCATGTATTTATTTGAGTGTAGGTATACTTTATACTTTTGTACTGGTATTTAAGATGTTTTTACGTGCATTTTATTTTAATGGCCATCAGCCTTATTGCGAAGTGCAATGTGCCAATGTCCATGTATTTATGAATCAAAGTTACAATTGGAATATGTTTAGGATGAGTTAGATAGCACACTAGGTTTGTTTTCATTCTCTGTAGAGTCAGTAACACCTCACGGATTCCACGAGACTGGCTCAAACCGAGTCCACATTGATCTTGCCAAACGTGTTACTTATTTATTTACTTTTTTTTTTTTTTTCTTACAGCGTATGACACCTTACTGAGATGACATCTTGCTGTCCATACAGTGTGAGATAACATGCTATGCTAAAAATCATGGTGAGAGATCTAACAGCGTATGAACATCTAAACTGAGACATGACATGCTAAGAAATATGGAAGGAGATGTCACGGCGTATGGACACCTAATTGAGGTGTCAGCTTGCTGTCCATACAATGTGAGATAGCATAACATGCTAAGGAACATAGAAAGAGGTCAAACAGCGTATGGACAGCAACATGTAATCAAATGTAACCTAAGAAGGATCAATATTACCAAATTCCACGTCAGCTTGCGTTTCATTTAAAGATTTCTTTTATCACCTCATCAACGATTAAACAAATTGAACCAGTCGTTTTTATGCTCAGAAAATGGTCTATTCCTGTGATTTTATTTTGGGTAGGCTTGCAGTAATAACAAGATGTGAATATCACATGAGAAAAGTATAATCTAGATCTGCCACAGAAATATCCAGTATCCGTCAACAGTACTGTGTTTATACAAAGAAAAAGGAACATGTTATTGTGATATATAGGCTACATTTTACAGCGTATACATACTGTCTATAACTATTTTCTAAGTTAAGAAAAAAAAAAGCAATAGATGAAAATACACACACACACACAAAAACAAACTTCGATATGTAAAAGTGTATCTCAAATTGGCGGATTGGTCATTGTGACGCAATCCTGTTTGCCGTGCACTCAAATATAATTATATTTCCGTTTTTCGCCTAGTACCTTTGTGTGTTGGAAGAAATTAGGAAGTTGTCTGCCACTACATCACAGAGATATTACCGATTCAGCCAATTTAAGAGCCTATATTTACAGTGCTTACAACTCTAAAAAAGTCATAACTGTCTTAATTTTGTCCGATTTCATTCAAACTTTCATTAGTCTACTTCTCTAATTGTTCTGCTTTTCTCTAGAGTGGTTTGATATCAAGGCTGGATTTCCCTTAAAGGTACTAAACAAAACTGTGTACAAAACAGTATAGGGCCAGTAGTCTGTCCCGAAATAGTCACCCAAATTTCCCATAAAATTGACCGACCAAAGTTACTTAGACCTTACGAAAATGTTGTCAAGCTGAACATTGTCCCCGGGTCTGGTTGATCAAATTTGGTCACAGCATCCATACCCATGCACCAAACTTCGGTAGGAGGGATTTGTCGGTGCGTTATCACATCATAACAAGTGAAGAAAATAATTTATGGTCGGGATTGGTTTTCAGACCAACCATCGTGTGTTGTTATCAGAATTTCCTGTATGATTGAATTCAATTTGATCTAATTTTACTAAACTGAATTGAATTGAAGCGATCATCTTTAAGAAAAAAGGAATACTGCTGAATTCACATGAAATATGCAAAAAGTGACATTACCAATTATAACAGAAATGCAGTAAACGTTTACAAAGATATCATAATATTTTTACATTTCTTAGGATGTTTAGACAAGAAATAGAACTTTCGACTGTTAAACAAATTTAATTTGATATATTAGGCAAGTTAAATGTAACATCCATGCCAAGAGTAAGATGATTTGTTATTATAAAATGAAAACAAAATACTAATACTATTAAAAATACAGGATGACCTATGAAAGCTGAAAAGATACAATATAATGACAATATAAGTCAAGGAATATAAGCACAGACATTTACAAAAATACCTTCGGAATAAAAACATGACAGAAATAACATTAAGACGAAATAACATTAAGACGAAGTAAATCAATATCTTACCAATTTTCAAGCTGTACATAATGATATTATATCGCTGGCTTTCAGTAAATATCTAGGAGAAACGATTACACAATGCAAGAAGTTGATGCAAAGTTAACGTACAGTATTTACATACTATTTTAAAATAGGGAAGTACTTGGATTATGACAACGGTATTCAGGCACTTAGGATCTATCGAGAAAAAGGGCATTTCTCATCCGGTTAATTATCGCATAATAAGCAATAGGATATGACACATTAAAGGCCAATATTCACCATATTAGAGTAGAGCTGGAGCAGAGAGAAATACACAACACCCATAATGGTAATCAAGAGTGTGAGATGGATTACAGTGTTACTTTGATAAAATACAACTTCTTGTCACAAGCAAACGCAAGCATGTCTGGAGTGAGGGAAACCAAATAACACCCACTACTTTTAACCGTCAGATTAAGTACATTGAACTCAACTCTCTCCTTCAAGTTCTGACCATCAAGGTCAAAGAGCCTGATCACCACGTTACTATTATTATGATCAACACTCGCTACATACACTCTGTCCTGCTCATCCACGGCAGCATACTGGTGGTCACCGCTTGCAGCTTGTAGAGACTTACCAGCATTCCCATCCCTGTCATAGACCGTCACCACGCTTGGATTGGTGAAATTACATGAACTCGTGACGAACAAACCAGACCTGGTGGCAGATACCTGCCTCGCAATGTTGTGTTTTGTTGGAACAGTGTGTTTGAGACTGGATCCAGTCGGATCATAGACATATATTTGCTTCCCAAAGTTAGCGATGAGGATTTCATTTGATAGACTTCTGTTTGGTCTGAGATAAAAGCCAGAGCTAATTACGTGGATGGTTGATTTCCTGGATCCATTGGGATAATATAGGTGTACTTCTTTGCAACCCATCGATACGCATAACGACCTGTCTTGTTGAAACACAAGATCATAACAGTCCATGTTATTTGGTATGTTTGCATACTGCTCCTGTTTACCAGCTGAATCAATGATATCTATACCATATCGATCATTATATCCGATAGCTACACTGTCCTCAGAGTACTGGGTCATACCATTCATCACTCCCCGTAGATCTACACACTGAATTACTTGCAAATTGGGATCTGGTTCTGAGATGCTCCCGAGGTCAAGACGAGTATCATCTGCAGGTTTAAACCTCTTTTCCTGTGCTTTCTTCGTAATGGCTACCGCCGAAGTGTGATCAGTAGCCTCCTTCAGCATGGCATCCAGCTCATCACAGAGCAAGGTATGAGCAGACAGACTGTCTGTCTCAAGACGACCCAGTCTGTCATTATATACCAGTGATATTGAACTACAAATACCCTTGATCCTCTGTCGATCCTTGGATTTCAAGACGCTGAGGTCGTCATCGAAACTACGCTTTACGGCAATGATTTGCTCGATGAGATTTTGATGATTTTCTTTAAGCTGTTTGGCCTTGATGCTGTAGGCTTGACTGATATCGTCCAGTATTTTCTGCACGGCAGTGAATACTTCATGGCGTTGTACTTCAACGTTCTGAATGTTCTTCTCCAGTTCTGTCTTCTTAGCGGCACAACGCTGGACAAGTTCGTTCACCTAAACAAAACAAATGATAGAGAAGTGAAAAGAATACTTTCTAGTAGGGGCAGCGATCCCGGGGGGGGGGGGGTGGCGGGGGGACATGTCCCCCTTCAATTTGTTAAGGGTGGATCGTCCCCCCCCCGGAAAATTTGAAAAAGTGCAAAAAAGAAAATGTATAGCAAATACTGTCTAAAGACCGCAACACACTTTTAGGCTCTGGATGGCTTAAGAGTGCAGTGTTTAGAATAATACAAATGCAGAAATCTTCTCGCTCGGTCCCTACGCTCCCTTGCATAATATCCTTCAAAGTACGAGGAAATATTTAAAAAAAATCTGTATTCCGTTACTTGCGTACTGATGGGGGGGGGGGGGTCCTTGGTGTATGTTGCTCCCCCAAATAACAAAAAAAAAAAAAAAACGTTGTTTATTTCTCATTCGATACCAGTGATTTACAAATGTTGCTGATTTTCCGTGATTTTTCCGTGATTTTTTGTAAATTATCCACTTTTTTTTTTTTGGGGGGGGGGGGGGCGTTTGTTCTACAATGACATATTGCCAAATTTAAAATCAGGCAAAAAATATGCTTATTTTAGAGCCTACATGCCACACCCGCGGAAAAGCCGGCTCGATGGTGGGGGGGGGGGAGGCTCGAGCCCCCCCCCCCCCCCCCCCCCGATGTTATGACAAAGTATCTTAAAGAGAAATAGATGAAAAGAAAGAAAGAATAGTGACCTGCCAGTGTGACTGGTATCAAAAATGCTCATCTGACCGGAATTCAATGCCTAAAACCCCTGAGCTTTTGGGGGCTCTACCCCTGAATCCTACGCAAATTAGTGTCCTACCAGTGTCGCAAACAAGGTATCAAAATATGTTTATCTGACCGTAATGAAACGCCCCCTAAAACCAAGCTTCCGGGGGCCCTGCCCCCGGGATTCTCATCTGACCGTTATTTAATGCCTAAAACCCCTGAGCTTTTGGGAGCTCTTCACCCTGTACCCCATGTCGATTGGTGACCTGTCAGTTTTACAAATAATGTGTCAAATATGCTCATATGGCCGTAATAAAACGCCTAAAACCCTGAGCTTTACATAATATACAATAAACACTGTATCTTTTGTCGAATGAACCCACTCACCTTAAGACGTAGCTGCTGCTCGAAGTCAGCCTGATTCTTGATGTTGTGAAATTGATGACCGACGATCACACACTTGAGACATACATGGACCTTACAATCCTCACAAAACATATCTCTGTTCTCTTGTTTGTGGATGCAGCACTTCTCAGATAGATGACCAATACTGACTTTCCCGTTGATGATATCCTGTATGGATACAATCTCATGACCTTCAAAGAATGATGTCATGAGCTCATGACTGCAGTCGCAATTAGGGCACAAGTAATTATTACACGTTCTACAGAATGATACAGCATCTGATTCTTGATGAAACTTGGAAGCAGTGCATTTTGGACGCATCTCAAGGACAGCGTTCATCCCTCCACACTCGGCGTGGTAATTGTCTACAAGTCCGTTGACAGTCACATTGGTGAGGAAATCACCGACACGGTTCGCAGACAACTTGGTGATCTTCCTGCAGAGAGGACAGATCATGTGATCGAGATCCTGATGGGAGAGGTCATAGTTCTTGAGACATTTCCGACAGAAGGTGTGTCCGCATGAAGTAAGGATAGTTGCCTCGTCGAAGATATCAAGACATAGTGGACACGTCAGGTTCTCCAAAGAGCTTGGAGCTTTCTCTTTCTCAGTCTGCAGAGCCATTGGTACAAATAGCGGGTTTCTGGCTTATTACAAACTCGAGCTCATTCTACGCATATATATATATATATATATATATCCAATTTCCATTAAAACGCAATAACTACTAAACTAGAAGCCAACAATCAGCTCCTGCAAGCACGAAGTATGCAGTGATGTAGTATTAGATTTTGTCCTGAATGCATGCATGTAGTTCTGTCCCAAATTCTCACGTTGATTACAAATATGTGACGAAATAGGAGCGAAAATACTGAGCCTCTATTCAAGTGTATATATTAATACACTTAATAACGATGCTAAACTATTCGTAGATCGTCTGTGAATATAATGCAGTTTGTGCATCCTAGATCTATGCATAAAAGTGGGTTTTCCCACAGAGAGTGCGCGCGCAGCTAATATTACGCACCTTTGAACTTATTTCCTAATTCGCAAACTCAAACGGAAATACATCTTTTCCTATACTATACAAACATATATATAAATATAATGACACATTATAATTACCTTGGGGAGCATCGAACTTAAGCTACGAACACAAGACCGCGCAAGTAGATCAGTAAGACATCATGAAACGATTTCAAGTTGGAAAACAATTATCCTGAATAAGGAAGAAGCAACACGTGTTCCTATCGACAAATTAGATGTAATCTTTAATAGAGAATAGTGTATCTCCTAAAAATACAAAAAGGGCAAATGAACAAAATGGCTTACCAAACCGACACAACAAAGAGCACCACCATATCTTTATATTCGATCATTTTCAATTTATTCCTGATAGAACCAAACAAGTTATATCATTATATAAAAAAATAAAAAAATAAAGCGGCCATGTAGCTCGAAGCGATAACGGTCAATGGCTAAACCATTCACGCTTTACGTACATGTAATGTATATGCATACACAACCTAATCTCCATATGTACAGGAATGCAAAGCATCTTGTAAGCTACAATGTAAGGGATTGATGTAAGGGATTTACATCAATGGCGGTATTCATTTTTTTTTTATACAGTGCGACCCAGAAAAAACAAAACCGAAAATAATCGATTTTTTATCATAACTTAATCACAATTATAGTTAATCAATGACACATATTTGTAAAGCTTAGATTCTCTTCTTTCATTTGGTACAACTCCTATGATGCATATTTTACGCATGAGTGATTTAAAGCAATTTGAAGAAAGGAAACCAAAAAGTAATTTGGCGGGCGGTATCTGAATTCCGAAGTAAAATTCACATTTCTAGAAAGTCCATTTTCTGCTCTTTCATATGACACCTTAATCAGGAAAAATGAGCAAGGAATAACGAAGTTCTGTTTGTTTCAATTGATGCTTGCATTTCCATAATTTGATTTTAAAAGTTCGTTTTCACTGGCTGCCTGCCGTAGCAACAAGCAGTATTGACAAAAGACCTAACTCCGTTTCATTGACAATCAGCCATATACATGGAGTCTTTCACGTGTACTGGTATTTAAAATGTGTTTAGATGTATTTTACTTTAATGGCCATCAGCCTAATTGCGAAGTGCAATATCCATTTTCTTATGAATAAAGTTACGATCGGAATATGCTTAGGAAGAATTAGATAGCACAATGGGTTTGTATGCTAATTGTTTGTTAATTTAATATGAGCTCAATTGCTCACTTGTATTCTCTGTAGAGCCAGTAATACCTCAATGATGTCACGTGACGGTTTCAAACCGACTCCACACCGATCTGATTTGTGACATTCGTGGTCATGTGACTTTTATTTTGTGCAGTCTGGGGTTGGTCTTGTGTTGCTCTCGTCCGTGCGACTGAGGTTTTACATATTTATGAGTTATGTAGTGTTTAGTATGTTTATCATATCTTTTTAAATGTACTACTCGTTTATTTTTTTAACAGATAAAGCAATACTAATTATCATTTAAAGCCATACACAGCTTAACTGCAAACACAGGATATTAATATGAACATTTTTTTTTTTATATAAATGATTGAATGTAACTTCATTGACCTGTCTATATTGGTTGCTATAACTACAGTTAAACCGTAGATTTTTCTTCATGTGTAGCATATTTATATCGGAAGAAGGTGGGTATGAGGGAGAGAGAGAGAAAGAGAGGGAGAGGAGGACAGTAGTCAATGATCGAGACGATGAGTGATAATTCGCAAGAAAGACAAAAGAAAAGAGCATGCAAGAGAAGAAAAAAGGAAAAGTAACAGACAGAATCAATCTAATTCTGAGAATGAATAGAGAAATAGAGAGGAGCAACACATCATCTGAAAAACAGGTGCTTCGATGTTACGGTATATGGACACCTAACTGCGATGATATCTTGCTGTTCATACAGTGTGAGATAACATGACTTGCTAAGAAACATGGTGAGAGATCTTAAAGCGTATGGACACCTAACTAAGATGACATCTTGCTGTCCGTACAGAGTGAGAAAGCTTAACATGCTAAGAAACATGGTGAGAGATCTTACATCGTATGGACACCTAACTGCGATGACATATTGCTGTCCATACGGTATGAGATAGCATGACATGCTAAGAAACATGATGAGAGATCTTAAAGCGTATGGACACCTAACTAAGATGACATCTTGCTGTCCGTACAGTGTGAGATAGCATGACATGCTAAGAAACATGGTGGGAGATCTTACAGCGTATGGGCACCAAACTAAGATGACATCTTGCTGTTTATACAGTGTTAGATAACATGGTATGCTAAGAAACATGGACAGAGATCTTACGGCGTATGGACACCTAACTGAGATGACATCTTGCTGTCCATACAGTGTGAGATAGCATGACATACTAAGAAACATGGTGAGAGATCTTACAGCGCATGGGCACCTAACTGAGATGACATCTTGCTGTCCATACAGAGTGAGATAACATGACATGCTAAGAAACATGGTGAGAGATCTTACGGCGTATGGACACCTAACTGAGATGACATCTTGCTGTTCATACGGTGTGAGATAGCATGACATGCTAAGAAACATGGTGAGAGATCTAACAGCGTATGGACACCTAACTGAGGTGACATCTTGCTGTCTATACGGTGTGAGATAGCATGACATGCTAAGAAACATGAGGAGAGATCTTACAGCGTATGGACACTATTGCCAAATTCTACGTCAGCTTGCGCTTCAGTTAATGATTTTGTTATCACCTCATTAACGATTAAACAAGTTAATTTAGTCATTTTTATGCTCGGAAAATTTTCCATTCTTGTGATTTTATTTTGGAAAGGCTTGCAGTAATAACAAAAGAATACTAAGTTTACGGATGTCAATATCACATGAGACAAGTATAATCTAGATCTGCCACAAATATATAAAATTAACATGTTAATGTGATATATCAGGGGCGGATCCAGGAATTTCTTACCGAGGGGGCCATGGGCGTAAATCCTTTCGTAATACCTATTGTTCAGGGGGGTGAATGAATAGATCAATATAGGTATCAATTGCAGATTTACGCCCATGGAGGGGGCACAAAATGGCATGGGGTTAAATCAGTATATATATATTTTTTTTGGTCCGCCAAAAAATCGCAGCGACTCAGCCAGCCGCTGAATAACCGGGGTGGGGTGGGGGTGGGGGGGGGGGGGGGTAGGAGGACATATTTTTCTTCTTTCCGGGGGGTTCCAAAAATCGAAACGACTCATCCAGCCGCTGAATAAGCGTGGGGGGGGGGGGGGTTGTCCCGAAGTTTGAAAATTTGTTCGATCGACATTTCGTATCGTTGGGGGGGGGGGGGGGGGGGGTAAGGTCACCTATTTTTAGTTCACCCATTAGCATTATTTTTTTATTTTTTTTTTTTAATCAAAAGAAAAATGAAGAAAAGGGGGGATTTCTCCAAAACACACATATAAACAAAGGCGTTTGCGGTTAACTCTCCCGTTAAGTTGTTAAGTACAAAATATCATTGTATTTCTATTTTACGCCATAGCGCCTTCTCCCTTTTGATATTTTAGTAATTTTGTAAGATAAAAAAATCTGTCCGTCCCGATATCACAATGACATGACCGATTCAACCAATTTGAGTAGACCCTATAGTGATTACAACTTTTACAAATTCATAACTTTTTCATTTTTGACGGATTTTATTCAAACTTTCACCAGTCTACTTTCCTCATTTTTTGTTGTTGCTTTTCCCTAGAGTGGTTTGATATCAAGGCTGTATTTCCATTTAAAACTGTGTAGAAAGCAGTACAGGGGTCAGTAGTCTGTCCCCGAAATGGTCGCCCCATTAGGAGAAATTGGTTTTCAGACCAACCACCGTGTGTGGTTATCAGAATATTCATTATGTCATAGTTTTAAGACTATTGTACTTTTATCTTGTAATATCATGTACTTTTCAATTGTAGTCGAATAGCAATTCAGTTGCTAGACTGCGACGATGGATTTTTGTAATAAAACCCTACCATATAATTATATCCGTATGATTGAATTCAACTTAGTCTAATTCAAATAAACTAAATTGAATTGAAGCGGTAATATTTGTGAAAAGGAAAACTGCTGAATTCACATGAAATATGCAAAAGGTGAAATCACCAATTATAACAACAATGCAGTTCAATGTAATATCCATACGAAGAGTAAAATAAAGACGGCATAATAATACCAATAACTTTACAGGATAACCCGTAAAGGCTGAAAAGATACAAAATAATCGCAATATAAGTTAAGAAATATAAGCAAAACATTACAGAAAATGCTATTGGAATAACTTACAACATGAGGGAAATAACACTAATCAGAAGATAATCAATATCTCACTATTTTTTAAGTTGTACACTATGATTATCATATCACTGTCTTTCAGTTAATATCTAGGAGATGCGATTACACAATGGAAGAATTAGACGCATAGTTTATGTACAGTATTTACATACTATTTCAAGAGAGGAAAGTTCTAATAAAATTGAATAATGACAACAGTATTCAGGCAATTAAAAATCTATCGAGAGAATACACATCTTCTCATTCGGTTAGTTCTTAAGCAAATAACTACCGTGGGTGAAGGTGATGGGACAAACTATCACTTCCGAGGCGATCTGGATGTAGCTATCTTTCCGAAGCGAAGCTGAGGAAAGATAGCGTATACATTCTGATCGACGAGGAAGTGATAGTTTGCCATCGCCTGAAACCAAAAGGTGATTATTTGCTTTATATTCCACATCTAAAACAATTTAACTACAAAAAGAAAAGGACGTGTATGCTTCTACATAAAATACATAATGCCCAAATTCACACCAAAAAAGTTAAACAGTAGTTTAACCCAACCCCTTGAGGGTACGGTGCGCGCATGTGTTTGTTTTATTTGCGCTCATTGGTAATGCGCGCTTAATTACGCCTGTTTTAGTGCGCTTTTGGATAATCTTCAGTGAAAGTGCGTTGCCCTTTGTAGATAGTGCCTCTATCTTCAGTGAAAGTGCGTTGCACTGTGTAGATAGTAGTACTATCTACACAGAGTAACGAACTTTTTGCTTCTCCCATCAATAATGGGCGATCTATCTTTCATCACGTGATTTACTTTTGACCAATCGTAGAGCAAGATTCTTAGTATGTGGAATATAACACATAATAAACAATAACATATATGACACATTATAGGCCCATATTAAAGTAGAGCTGGAGCAGAGAGGTATACATACCACCAACAATGGTAATAGACCAGTGTTACATGGATTACAGTGATACCTTGATAAAATACAACTTATAATCACAAGCAAACGCGAGCATGTCTGGAGAGAGGGAAACCAAGTAACACCAATCGCGTTTAAGCGTCATATCAAGTACATTGAACTCAACTCTCTCCTTCAGGTTCAGACCATCAAGGTCATAGAGCCTGATCACCACGTTACCCTTCTTACGATCAACACTCGCTACATACACCCTATCCTGCTCATCCACGGCAGCATACAGGTGGACACCGCTTGGAGCTTGTAGAGACTTACCAGCATTACCATCCCTGTCATAGACCTTCACTACGCTTGGATTGGAGGAATTACATGAACTCGTGACGAGCAAAGCCGACCTGGTGGCAGATATCTGCCTCGTCGTGTTGTGTTTTGACGGAACAGTGTATTTGAGAGTGGATCCAGTTGGGTCATAGATATAAATGAGCTTTTCACAGCAAGCGATGAGGATCTCATCTGATGGACTTCTGTTTAGTTTTAGAGAAAACGAAGTATTGTCTTTCACGCGGATGGTTGATTTCCAGGATCCTTTGGGAGAACATAGGTGTACTCCTTGGCTTCCCGTCGATATGCATAACGACCTGTCTTGTTGAAACACAAGATCATAACACGTCATGTTACTTGGTATGTTTGGATACTGCTCCTGTTTACCAGCTGAATCAATGATATTTATACCATATATATCACTATATCCGATAGCTACACTGTCATCAGAGTACTGGGTCATTCCCCACGTCACTCCCCGTAAATCTACACACTGAATGACTTGCAACTTAGGATCTGATTCTGAGATGCTCCCGAGGTCAAGACGAGTATCATCTGCAAGCTTGAACCTCTTCTTCTGTGCTTTCTTCGTAATGGCTACCGCAGAAGTGTTATTAATAGCCTCCTTCAGCATGGCATCCAGCTCCTCACAGAGCAAGGTATGAGCAGACAGACTGTTTGTCTCAAGACGACCCAGTCTGTCATTAGATACCAGTGATATTGAACTACAAATACTTTTGATTCTCTGTCGATCCTTGGATTTCAAGACGCTGAGGTCATCATCGAAACTCTGCTTTACCGCACTGATTTGCTCGATGAGATTTCGATGGTTTTCTTCAAGCTCTTTGACCTTGATGCTGTAGGCTTGACTGACATTGTCCAGCAGTTTCTGCACGACAGTATAAACTTCCTGGCGTTGCACTTCAACATTCTGAATGTTCTTCTCCAGTTCTGACTTCTTGGCGGCACATCGCTGGACAAGTTCGTTCACCTAAACAACACAAATACAAGTGAAGTAAAAAGAACATTTCTAGCATGAGATGATTTGAAAATAAGAGGCCCCTGAAGTTTCACAAATGTAAGGACCATCCCTCCCCCACACCACGTACAAACTAGGGGTTCGGGGGGTTTTGCGCGAACCCCTCCCCCTAAAAAGTAATTTTTTTTTTTGCTTAAGAGGAGGGGGGAGTGTTGATTTGTGTGTGTGTGTAATGGTGCTCCATAACCCCCCCCCCCCCCGTTGAGAGAAAAAAAATGTGCTCACTATCCCCCACCTCCAACAGGAGGGGATCTCATTTTGGCCCACCACTTTAATAGATAGGAATATCTATTCCCATGCTTGCGGTGCCTATATTGTAGAAAATGGGTTTACAAACAAAATAAAGACCGGGTCTATCAATGTTCCAGGGAGCGTAAGTTCCGAAGAGGGAGGGGGGGGGGGGGGGGGGGCCAGGGGGTTAATTTTAGGATGCTGAAAATTTACATAATATATCAGAGTAATTTTAATCTTATTATATAATGCAAAAGTATTACATATATATTTCAGAGCACTTTGAAGCTTATTTTGATACAATGGTATTTTATGTAACGTTACTTTAATTTTCCCTGCGAGGTGAGCCAGGAGGGCTGAATTTAATGTTGTCCCCCAGTTGAATAATGCCCCCCCCCCCGCACTTCCCTTATCTGAATATTATTGTATGAGTTAAGTTGTCAGGCCTATATACCCACTTTACCTTAAGACGTAACTGCTGCTCGAAGTCAGACTGATTCTTGATGTTGTGATGTTGATGACCGACGATCACGCACTTGAGACAGACATGGACCTTACAATCCTCACAAAACATATCTTTGTTCTCTTGTTTGTGGATGCAGCACTTCTCGGATAGATGGCCAATACTGACCTTCCCGTTGATGATATCCTGTATGGATACAATCTCATGACCTTCAAAGAGAGATGTCAGCTGCTTATGGCCGCAGTCGCAATTAGTGCACATATAGAAATTACACGTTTTACAGAATGAGACAGCATCTTCATGAAACTTGCAAGCAGTGCATTTTGGACGCATCTCAAGGACAGCGTTCATCCCTCCACACTCGGCGTGGTAATTGTCTACAAGTCCGTTGACAGTAACATTGGTGAGGAAATCATCGACACGGTTCACAGACAATTTGGTGATCTTCCTGCAGAGAGGACAGATCATGTGATCGAGATCCTGGTGGGAAAGGTCATAGTTCTTGAGACATTTCCGACAGAAGGTGTGTCCGCATGAAGTCAGGATGGTTGCCTCGTCGAAGATATCAAGACATAATGGACACGTCAGGTTCTCTAAAGAGCTTGGAGCTTTCTCAGTCTCAGTCTGCTCACCCATTGGTACAAAATATCGGATTTCTGACTTATTACAAACACGAGCTCATTCTACGCATATATCCAATGTCCAACTTGAACTAGAAGCCAACAGTTAGCTGCTGCAAGCACAAACTACATTGCATATGTAATGCAGTGACGTAGTAGCTAGATTATAGTAGTAGATTGCGTAACTGCATGCATGCAGTTCTGTACCAAGTTCTCACGCTGATTACAAATATGTGACGAAAGAGGAGCGAATTACTTAGATTGAAAATACTGAGTCTCTATTCAAGTGTATACATCAATACAAATGTAACTACAATGCATAAACTAACAGCAGATCGTCTGTTAATATAATGCAATTTGTGCATCCTAGATCTATGAATAGAAGTGGTTTTCCCACGGAGAGTGGGCGCGCAGCCGATGTTAAGCACCTTTGAACTTATTTCCTAATTCGCAAACTCAAACGGAAATACATCGTTTCCTATTGATCTTACGACCTCTGCTATACTATACAAACATAACAATGACACATTGTAATTACCTTGGGGAGCACCGAACTTCAGCTACGAACACGAGACCGCGCGCGATACAGGCAGAAGATCAGTAAGACATCATGAAACGATTTCAAGATGGAAAATAATTTTCTTGTATAAGGAAGAAGCAACACTTCTTCCTATCGACAAATTAGATGTAATCTTTAACAGAGAAAAGTGTGTCTCCTAAAAATACAAAAAAGAGCAAATGAACAAAATGGCTTACCAAACTGACACAACAAAGAACACCACCATATCTTTATATTCGATCATTTTCAATTTATTCCAGGTAGAACCAAACAAGATATATCGTTATATAAAAAACTAAAAAACTAAAGCGGCCATGAAGCTCGAAGCGATAACGGTCAGTGGCTAAACCATTCACTCTGTACGTACGTGTAATGTACATGCGTACACACTATGAATATGACGGACAAAGAAAGAGGACAAATATACAGTTCCTTATTCTACCCTCAACAATTGCTGTGGTAGACAAAGGAACATCCCTTCACTGCTATTATGTAAAAATGTGTAGAACAGGTGAATATGCATGTGACACCTGTTCTACACATGTTTACATAATAGCAGTAAAGGATGTTCTTTTGTCTACCACAGCTATTGTTGAGGGTAGACTGAGGAACTGTATATTTTGTCCTCTTTCTTTTTCCGTCATGTTCATAGTGACACAACCTAATCTTCATTTGTGTAGGAATACAAAGCATATTGTAACATACAATAGGAAATTACATCATATCATAACTTAATCACAATTATAATTAATGAATGACACATATTTGTAAAGCTTTCATTGTATACAACTCATATAATTCATATTTCACGCGTGAGTGATTAACAGCAATTTGAAGGAAGGAAACCAAAAAGTCATTTGGTGGCGGTATCTGAATTTCAAACAAAATCATATTTCTAGAAAGTTTATTTTCTGCTCTTTCATATGACACCTCAATCAGGAAAAATAAGCAAGGAATAACGAAGTTCTGTTTGTTTAAATTGATGCTTGCATTTCCATCATTTGATTTTAAAAGTTCGTTTTCACTGGCTGCCTGCCGTAGCAACAAGCAGTATTGACAAAAGACCTAACTCCGTTTCATTGACAATCAGCCATGCATGGAGTCTTTCACGTGTACTGGTATTTAAAATGTGTTTAGCTGTATTTTACTTGAATGGCAATCAGCCTAATTGAGAAGTGCAATATCCATTTTCTTATGAATTATGTTACGATCGGAATATGTTAAGGAAGAATTAGATAGCACAATGAGTTTGTATGTTAATTGTTTGTTAATTAGGAGCTCAATTGCTCATTTGTATTCTCTGTAGAGCCAGTAATACCTCAATGATGTCACGTGACGGGTTCAAACCGACTCCACACCGATCTGACTTTTGACATTCGTGGTCATGTGACTTTTATTTTGTGCAGTCTGGGGTCGGTCTTGTGTTGCTCTCGTCCGTGCGACTGAGATATTACATATTTATGAGTTATGTAGTGTAGTATCATATCTTTTTAAATGTATCAGGCCTATTCGTTTATATTTTTTTTAACAGATAAAGCAATACTAATTTCCATTTAAAGCCATATACAGCTTAACTGCAAAAACAGGATATTAGTATGAACATTTGTTTTTTATCAATGCTTGAATGTTACTTCATTGACCTGTCTATATTGGTTGCTATACAGTTAAACCGTAGATTTTTCTTCATGTGTAGCATATTTATATCGGAAGAAGGTGGTTATGAGAGAGAGAGAGAGAGAAAGAGAGGGAGAGAAGGACAGTAGTCAATGAGCGAGACGATGAGTGATAATTCGCAAGAAAGACAAAAGAAAAGAGCATGCAAGAGAAGAGAAAAGGAAAAGTAACAGACAGAATCAATCTAATTCTGAGAATGAATAGAGAAATATAGAGGAGGGAGACATCATCTGAAAAACATGTGCTTCGATGTTACGACATATGGACACCTAACTGCGATCATATCTTGCTGTTCATACAGTGTGAGATAACATGACTTGCTAAGAAACATGGTGAGAGATCTTAAAGCGTATGGACACCTAACTAAGATGACATCTTGCTGTCCGTACAGAGTGAGAAAGCATAACATGCTAAGAAACATGGTGAGAGATCTTACAGCGTATGGACACCTAACTGCGATGACATCTTGCTGTCCATACGGTGTCAGATAGCATGACATGCTAAGAAACATGATGAGAGATCTTAAAGCGTATGGACACCTAACTAAGATGACATCTTGCTGTCCGTTCAAGGTGAGATAGCATGACATGCTAAGAAACATGGTGGGAGATTTTACAGCGTATGGACACCTAACTGCGATGACATCTTGCTGTCCATACAATGTGAGATATCATGACATGCTAAGAAACATGGTGGGAGATTTTACAGCGTATGGACACCTAACTGCGATGACATCTTGCTGTCCATACGGTGTGAGATAGCATGACACGCTAAGAAACATGATGAGAGATCTTAAAGCGTAAAGACACCTAACTAAGATGACATCTTGCTGTCCATACAGTGTGAGATAGCATGACATGCTAAGAAACATGGTGGGAGATCTTACAGCGTATGTACACCTAACTAAGATGACATCTTGCTGTCCATACAGTGTGAGAAAGCATGACATACTAAGCAACATGGTGAGAGATCTTACAACGCATGGGCACCTAACTGAGATGACATCTTGCTGTCCATACAGAGTGAGATAACATGGTGAGAGATCTTACGGCGTATGGACACCTAACTGAGATGACATCTTGCTGTTCATACGGTGTGAGATAGCATGACATGCTAAGAAACATGGTGAGAGATCTTACAGCGTATGAACACTATTGCCAAATTCTACGTCAGCTTGCGCTTCATTTAATGATTTCTTTTATCACCTCATTAACGATTAAACAAGTTAATTTAGTCATTTTTATGCTCAGAAATTTTCCATTCTTGTGATTTTATTTTGGAAAGGCTTGCAGTAATAACAAAAGAATACTAAGTTTACAGATGTCAATATCACATGAGACAAGTATAATCTAGATCTGCCACAAATATATAAAATGAGGTTGTCCCGAAGTTTGAAAATTTGTTCGATCGACATTTCGTATCGTTGGGGGGGAGGGGGGGGGGGGGATAAGGTCACTTTTTTTTAGTTCACCCATTAGCATTATTTATTTATTTATTTTTTAATCAAAAGAAAAATGAAGAAAAGGGGGGATTTCTCCAAAACACACATATAAACAAAAATGAAGGGGGCGGGGGGTTAACCCCCCCCCCCCTTGCGTAGGCGTCTGCGGATAACTCTCCCGTTAAGTTGTTAAGTACAAAATATCATTGTATTTCTATTTTACGCCATAGCGCCTTCTCCCTTTTGATATTTTAGTAATTTTGTAAAATAAAAAAATCTGTCCGTCCCGACATCACAATGACATGACCGATTCAACCAATTTGAATAGACCCTATAGTGATTAAGGGGAGCCTTCCAAAGTTACGACTGTGCCCGAACGCGTCGGGGCGCAGAGCAGGATATGAGAACAAAGGAGGCGCCTTTTTGCGAAAATTTGCGCCTTTTTGCGTCGGCTACGAGAGCACTCCAGTTGGTTTCCAGCTCATTAAAATCTGGCTATTGTTTGGAGTCTCTTTGTTACGAGATAAGCCCACCGAGGCGTGTCCCGGAGAAGCACTTGACATTTGTGAATGGGAGCTTAAACCTTGAAAAGCTTTTGCGCCCTTTCGCGCCCGGTCCGGCGCATTAGTTATTCATGTATAGTGCCCGCTTGTGTGTCCCTCTCGTCTTGCGAGATTTGACTCTGGCTACTGATTTGTTCTAATATTATTTTACGTACATGACATTGGTTACAATTTTTGTTCTGATTGTTTATTTCCCTCTCGACATCGGAGTTCTGTAGGCGTTAACGTTTGCATGATTGTTCATTATTTCATCTCCTCCTGTTCTTTTCATGATTGTGTTAAATATCTCAATTTTAATACAAATAGATTTGTTCACGAAAAAGATTTTTTTTAATTTTTATACTTACCCTACTCTCTCTGACATTGTTTTTCTCATGCATGTTTTGACATTGATTTGTTTCATATTACATTAAATTTGTGTATATTTCCTTTTTATAGCGATGTTATCACATGTTTCGGTTTTCTTGTTTTGTTTTCTTTAATTTTTGTTGTATCTTGTAAACGATCCTGTCGTATGATCATTATAAATCATAATTCATAATTATATCATCAACCTGTTATTTTAATACAGGTCCTTTAAATCTTCGTAATATTAGAGAACGTATTTCAAAATCCGTGATGTTGAAAATGATCGGGGATATCGCAAAACTCCCAGGGAGATTACCAATTGCAAATCAACAAAGTAAATTATACCTAAATCGTAAGAATAGAGCATGCATTACAAAGGAAGAATTAGTTTATCATTCTGCTCCAAAGAAACTTTATCGAATATTTCTTTGCGAAGAAGGGGGGGGGGGGGTTGAGGGGTTGCAACCGCGGCCAGTTTTAGATCTAGGTCATTGTTGTGAAGAATTAAAATACGTATGTATTGTGCTGAATTGGGGCCACGTGGTATCGAAAAAGCGAAGTGCGTTCTAGAAAAAATACAGGCCATGACAATTCGTTGAATTGATTCTCGTAATATTGTTACAGAACTGTCTCGCTGTTTAAATAAGGATCCATGTGTTGGTATCAAGTAGAAGACGGAATTTATAATCATTGCGTTATTTTGGGCCATTTTTGTTTTGTTTTGTTGGGGGGGGGGGCTAGCCCTTATTCTTCTTGTTCTACTGGGTCATCAAGAAACACAAATAGTGTTGAAATTTTCCGCAATCCCTTTAGCGCCGAGGGTAGAAAAGCCTATACAAACTCAGCTGGACAATAGCATTAATGTAATGTTGGTCGAACAATCAAGGAGAAATACTTATATATTGAAAAGCGTTCTGTCATCAGATCAAAATAGGTCATAATATCATCAATCTGTTCTTTCACATGCAAGATCGATTTAAAAAATAGAAACGTAGGTTCTCTAAATCATCGCAATATCAGCTATTGTATTTCAAAACCCGTGATTTAAAAATGATACTTATAATCAAAGACATTGTAAGATTCTTCTTGAAATAAGATTATAGGGCGTTTATAAATATGTCATACGAAACAAACAAACATCTGCAAATTAAAGATATTACAAAAATGATACCCGTATTGTCGGGAGCCTGCACAATCAAAACGTTTCGGTATAGATGGAAGACGCTCTTTTTCGAAATGCACTCACCAAAATTCTGCTCGAATCATAAGGAACACTGTCTCCCTGCATAATTAATTTTACGAAAAATGAATATCTGTATCATCGGGGAAATCGATGTACTCTACCAGATTATCATTTGCAAATCAAGATTGTAAATTATGCTTGAATCGTATGGGACCTTGAATGAACAGAGCATACCGATTTAAGAAGGAAAAAAAAGAGTGCATGATCATGTTCGTTCTTTTCACCTTGAACAATTCGAAATCATGAAAACATGAAATTTGATCGAATATTTCTTCTGTATTGACAGTGGCAATTGTCGTAACAATTTGTTGTCATCAATTGCTCGTGAGGTTTTGACGTTTCATTTTTGTTAGCTAGCGCTAGTAAAGTCTTCTTTTTGTTAACGTGCACTGTATATAGTTATAAGGCCTGAACACGTCATGTTCACATTGGGTGTTATATCGCATACGGATATTAGATTACATGTAACTTTTACAATCACTTTGTTATTGCAAAACAATGACAAAAGACAGCTCTTTGAGCAGCTAATAGTTGCTAATGCGTTCGAAGAGGGGTGCGCTCAGATTTGTGAATATATCGTTGCGTTTAGATCTATTTATTTGTCCATTAAACATATAGTATTGAACTTGTTCTATTCTTATCGATGTTAGTTATTCTATAGCTTTACATAATTATGAGAGGTTTTTCATAACTATTAATGACATCGCGTTGTTGTTGAAAGGGTGTGGCTAATAAGGAGTTAATCGCCGTAGTCTTGGTAGTCTTTTATTTGTATCAAAATAAATGATATTGAAAATAAAGTAATTCATTACATGTTATGAAACAATAAAGAAAGAAGTGCAAACAACGTGAGAATTCAATTTATTTGTCTTCGTCTCCATCTGTGTTATCGTTCAACATATCGTGTCAATAAAACTTTGATAATCCTCGTTTCAAGATTAGTTCTGTAGATGGCATGTACATGTAAACCGGTACATCAAATGATGATGATGATGCTTACAATATTGTAATAAAATAGTATGATAATAAACATTATTTTCTTCATCTTGCACTCGCTTTTCTTCATTGCCAGAAAACTTGTTTTTATGTTGCCTTGCGTTTTTTTTCTTCAACAATGGTAGCAACCTTGCCCAGGACAAGTCTCATATTCGTGGCTATACCGCCGGAGTTGCTCAAGACAAGAGTGATATTCCGTGGGGAGAGAGAGGAAGAGTAAGGGGTCGTTTTTCAGAACATAACATTTGAACATTTCATATGCCCGCTCAAACCAAGACCGGCTTTAGGTTGATCAAGATATTTTACTCAAACCTGCTCTAAAATGGTTACATGCCATCGTAAAGGTATATAAGTTAGAGTGGTTGTTTGTATTATCATGTAGATTGACCTATTGACCTATGTTTAGGCTTACACCCTCTTCTTTCAAAACGGTAAACTTCCAGTGAGAGTACGTAGTTACTTCTTTACAATCTTTTGTTCCTCTTAGGGTGGGGGATAAGCCTTTCATAAAAGAGGTCCATCCATGAATGATTCGCTAAATTGGTCAAGTTTATAAAATGAACAGCGTATTGTCATGTAAATACCCTACATCGATAAGGCTTAGATTATTATATGATGACAAAAATGCCACACCGGTAGGGTAGATAAATATAAATAAGTAATCAGGGTCGGAATCGAACTAATAATACGACCCGTAATACAGTTTGTCCGAGAATGTTAACTGTACGTAGTCTGCAGGAATATACTCTATTTTAAAGTTTACAAATTCCTCAAGAAATTTATAAAAAAAAGCATTTTAGAAAATAGTCAAGAAAAAATCTCGATATAGTTCTTGGTCTTTCCGTCTTTTATAAGTTTTTTTTGTTGTTGGTGTTTTATTGTTCCCGAATTTAATTCTTTCCTTTAGAAAGGCATTTTTTATAATCCCGGTCTCTTTTTTCTATTCATCCCACTTTTAAAAAGAGCTATGGAATTATTATAATTTAAAACGCAGGAAAATCACGGGCGTGAAATAAATTATCTCCGTTCAAGTGATGGTGAATGTTTGGTATTGCTTTTCCAACTGCTGACCAACTTTTTAATTTGTTTAATGGGACCACGTTCCGACATACTCATAAATAAAAATCGTATTACGTAAAGCCAGACTTTACCCTGTCTGAAACAATCATTCAAAGGCAACAATCATGCAAGATGATCGTTTTTTCTCTCTTTTTATGTGTATGTGTGTGTCTCCCTCTCTCTCTCTCTCTCTCTCTCTCTCGCTCGGTCGTTTTCTCTGTCTGTCTGTCTCTCCGTCTTTCTGCCAATGTTGCTTGTTTGCCGGCACCATTCCTTCTTTGAGATAAATTATTATAACATAATAATGATGTACACAATTTATTATACCGTATGTTTATTATAGGGAGCGAAATAGAAAACGAGCGGCTGATAATGTCGAAATGCGAAGAATATTACTGTACAATAGTTATACAAAGTAAAACTTTTGAATGAAAATCTCTGTTGCATCAAATTGATATAAAAAATGTTTATTATGCTATATTGACAATACTTTTATGCGTCGGACATTAGTCTTCAGCAAAAAGATATCTATATATAAAAAAAGGACAAACTAAAGGGGAAACAAAATCGGAGCTGGGGGGGGGGGGGGTGATCGGAGAAACAAATATTATATAAATAAATACAGTACGGACTACGTCCGACTTTCTATCTCTCCCGCCACCTCTCTCTCTCTCTCTCTCTCTCTCTCTCTTTCCCTCTCCCTGTCTGTCTCTCTGTCTATCTGGCAATGTCGTTTTCCATCTTCATTTTTGTTTAATAATGTTTCTATTCCTTCATTTGCTTGTAGCGTGTACGCCGACAGCATCTCTTCCTTGAGATGAATTATTATAACAGATTATCCCTTGCGATGTACACATCATACCTTATATTTATTATAGGAAAATCCTGCGTACGCCACTGGAAATGACATGAACTTGTATACAGATTGCAAAGCCGATTATACGCGGCCAATTTTATTATACTTATTTTGCGAAAATTTGTCAAATTAGAAAGAGTATACAGTTTTTGTTAATGATAGAATTAACGTAACTTGATCAAAAACGGTTCAGAAACAGCTGAAATATCATAAAAAATACATCCGTTCAGATTTTCGTCGATTCATATCTATACTAACTTGGGGGAGGGTATGGAAGAGTGTTTAAAAAAGTCACTCTAGAATTATTGTTATTATTACCATTAGTATTGTTATAATGCATTTTATAAAGATTTTCCTTTACTGATCATGACGCACCGTGAGTTCATTGATTACCAAAACAATGTCAAACTCTCCCGTCTGACTATTGCAAAGAACGGCATGAGAAGAAAAGACACGACGCAAAAAGAATAAATAGAGTTTTATTTTAATACGATATGGGTTGTTTATTAGAACCAATTAGTCAAGAGAAAAGAAGAAAAAAAAAGGATTTGACTGACAAAATATAAAAAAATCATAATTTATTCTGATCAAGATGAACGAGTGTGTTGATTGCCCCCCAAAACAAAAACGCTCACACCAGACAAGTTCAGGCTGTGCTGTAGCAATGTACATCGCAAAGCTTCCACAATAATAGGAAAGATAATACCCCCACCCGTTGCGACGCAAAACGGCGCGAGAAGAACAGATCGCAAAGCGAGAAGAATACATCAAGTTTTTACAAACAATGGGATGTTTATCAGTACGAGAACAGGAAGAGGGAAAGACAGGCTTTGGCTGACAAATACTTTCTGTATAGCAAGTTTAAGCTGTACCGTTGTGCATTGCGCATCACGAGCGAGAACAATGACGGGAGAGATAATCTTCCATCGCCTGGTAGGGCTCAAAAGGGCGCAAGAAGAATAGAGCGGGTTTATACCAACAATAGACAGTTTCTTTTCATATGCAAGAATCAGGTGAGGGTGACTATTGCGCCCCTTTGCGCCCCTTTGCGCCTAAATGCGTCGCTTGAGGCACTACCTTTCTATTCATGGCGCCCCGACGCGTCCGGGCACAGTCGGAACTTTGGAAGGCTCCCCTTAATACAACTTTTACAAATTCATAACTTTTTCATTTTTGACGGTTTTATTCAAACTTTCACCAGTCTACTTTCCTCATTTTTTGTTGTTGCTTTTCTCTAGAGTGGTTTGATATCAAGGCTGTATTTCCATTTAAAACTGTGTACAAAGCAGTACAGGGGTCAGTAGTCTGTCCCCGAAATAGTCGCCTCATTTTCCCCATAAGAATTGACCGAACAAAGCTTATTAGACCATACGAAAAATTTGTCAAGCTGAACAATGTCCTCGTGTTTGCTCGGTCACTTTTGGTCACCGCATATACACCCATGCACCAACCTTTGTCAGGAGGAAGTTGTAGGTACATGAATATTATCATGACACAAAAACTGAAGAAAATATATAAGGTGGGGATTGGTTTTCAGACCAACCATCGTGTGTGGTTTAATATCAGAATATATATTATGTCATAGTTTTAGGACTATTGTACTTTAACTTGTAAATACATGTACTTTTCAATTGTAGTCGAACGCAATTCAGTTGCTAAACTGCGACGAAGGAATTTTTGTAATAAAACCCTTCCATATAATAATATCCGTATGATTGAATTTAACTTTATAGTCTAATTTAAATAAACTAAATTGAATTGAAGCGGTAATTTTTGTGAAAAGGAAAACTGCTGAATTCACATGAAATATGTAAAAGGTGAAATTACCAATTATAACAACAATGCAGTTCAATGTAATATCCATACGAAGAGTAAAATAAAGACAAAATAATAATACCAATAACTTTACAGGATAACCCGTAAAGGCTGAAAAGATACAAAATAATCGCAATATAAGTTAAGAAATATAAGCAAAAAATTAAAGAAAATGCTATTGGAATAACGTACAACATAAGGAAAATAACACTTATCAGAAGTTAATTAATATCTTACGATTTTTTTAAGTTGTACACTATGATATCATATCATTTTCTTTCAGTTAATATCTAGGAGATGCGATTACACAATGGAAAAGTTAGATGCATCATTTATGTACAGTATTTACATGCTATTTCGAGAGAGGAAAGTTTTAATAAAATTGAATAATGACAACGGTATTCAGGCAATTAAAAATCTATCGAGAGAATACACATCTTCTCATTCGGTTAGTTATCACATAATAAACAATAGAATATGACACATCATAGGCCCATATTAGAGTAGAGCTGGAATAAAGAGGTATACACAACTCTAATAAAGGTATCAATGAGTGTGAGATGAATCACAATGTTACTTTGATAAAATACAATTTCGTGGAACAAGCAAACGCGAGCATGTCTGAGGAGAGGGAAACCAAGTAACACCCATCAAAACCAAGCGTCAGATTAAGTACATTGAACTCAACTCTCTCCTTTAGGTTCAGACCATCAAGGTCATAGAGCCTGATCACCACGTTACCATTCATACAATCAACACTCGCTACATACACCCTATCCTGCTCATCCACAGCAGCATACAGGTGGACACCGCTTGGAGCTTGTAGAGAATTGCCAGCATTACCATCCCTGTCATAGACCGTCACTACGCTTGGATTGGTGAAATTACATGAACCCGTGACGAGCAAAGCCGACCTGGTGGCAGATACCTGCCTCGTCGCGTTGTGTTTTGTTGGAACAGTGTATTTGAGAGTGGATCCAGTCGGGTCATAGATGAAGACTCGCTTCTCATAGCTAGTGATGAGGATCTCATCTGATGGACTTCTGCTTAGTATGAGAGAATAGATACTGTCTTTCACTTCGATGGTTGATTTCCTGGATCCATAGGGAGAATATAGGTGTACTCCTTTCATACCCGCCGATATGCATACCGACCTGTCTTGTTGAAACACAAGATCATAACACTTTATGTTACTTGGTATGTGTGCATACTGCTCCCGTTTACCAGTTAAATCAATGATATCTATACCAGGTGTATTCCCATATCCGATAGCTACACTATCATCAAAGTACTGGGTCATACCCCACATATGTCCCCGTAGATCTACACACTGAATGACTTGCAAATTGGGATCTGATTCTGAGATGCTCCCGAGGTCAATAAGAGTATGCTCTGCAGGCTTAAACCTCTTCTCCTGTGCTCTCTTCGTAATGGCTGCCGCAGAAGTGTGATCAGTAGCCTCATTCAGCATGGCATCCAGCTCCTCACAGAGCAAGGTATGAGCAGACAGACTGTCTGTCTCAAGACGACCCACTCTGTCATTAGATACCAGTGTTATTGAACTACAAATACTCTTGATCCTCTGTCGAGCCTTAGATTTCAAGGCGCTGAGGTCGTCATCGAAACTCTGCTTTACTGCATTGATTTGATCGATTAGATTTTGATGATTTTCCTCAAGCTCTTTGACTTTGATGCTGTAGGCTTGACTGACATCGTCCAGTAGTTTCTGCACAGCAGTGTATACTTGGTGGCGTTGTACTTCAACATTCTTGATACTTGACTTGATGAAGTAATCCCTGAAGCAGCTTTTCCAAGCTATACTGGGATGGGATGTGTTGTGACAGCAGGTGCAGGTGCAGACAACAAAAGGGTGTATAATTTCTTTATACAGTAAAACAGTGACGTGCGAGTAAAAAATCATGCTGCTATATGGTTTACAGCATTCTGGAACCTACAGGAGGTTCCAACCCTCTGATGACAGGGAGGGCGATCATCTGGAAAGCAGCAACTGTTGGGGTAGTAACTGCTGTGGCTGGTAGTTGATTCCAGATGCGAATGGTGCGGGGGTAAAATGAGTACTTGTAGGAGTCTATTGTTGCCACAGGAACAGAGAGCTTGAGTGTGTGGTCTCTTCTGCTGATGTATGTAGCTTTAGTTATGAGGTGAGGAAGACAAATGTTGACTAGCTGGTGGTGTATTTTAAAGAGCATGGTGCTTTGTGCTAGAAGACGACGTGTGTGCAGTTTATCCCATCCCAGCTGGGAAACAAGCCCTGTAGCCGACGTGGATCTTCGGTAGTCGCGGAAGACAAAACGAGCAGCTGTTTTCTGTACTCTTTCCAGACCTTCGGCAGCACCAGAAGTGTGGGGGTTCCAGGCTTCAGCGCCATACTCTAGCTGCGGTCGAACCAGGGCTGTGTACGCTCTTGACTTCACATCCTTGGTGCATGGTGACAGGGTTCTCCGCAGCAACCCAAGGGTTTTGTTGGCCTTGTTCAGTAGGAGTTGGCAGTGTGTATTCCATCGAAGGTCCTTGGTTACAGTTACCCCGAGATACTTGTACTTGTCTATCCTGGGTATTATCTCGTTGGAAATCCGGTAGTCATGCTGTATTGGTGTTCTTTTCCTCGTGATGGTAAGGGAGGCGCACTTTTTGACATTGAAAGCCATGAACCATTTCGCTGACCAGTCAGACAAGGTTTAAAGGTCTTGCTGAAGGATGGAGGTGTCATTCTTAGTGTGAATTTCTCTGTAAATCACACTGTCGTCAGCAAAAAGGCGCATCTTGGACTGGATATTTGCAGTGATGTCGTTGATGTACAGCAAAAAGAGGGCTGGTCCGATCACTGAACCTTGAGGTACCCCAGAGGTAACAGGCATCCAAGATGACCGGGAGCCCTTGACAACAACTGCTTGCTGCCTGTTGGAAAGTAGCGACATAGTCCAATGTAATGTGTCTCCTCTTATGCCATAATGCTCGAGCTTGGTCTGCAAGTGGCGATGAGGTACTCGGTCGAAAGCTTTCTGGAAGTCAAGGAAGATGACATCTGTCTGGCCTCTGCATTGTAAGGTGTGTGCCCAATCCTGGGTAGCAAAGATGAGTTGTGTGGTGGTGGAAAGTTTCTGCCGAAATCCATGTTGGTCATCTACCAGGATGTTGTTGGCAGCTACATGTTTCGAGATGTGGCTGAGCACTATGTGTTCCATTAGCTTGCTGCAGATGCAGGTCAAGGAAATAGGTCTGTAATTTCCTGGATCACACTTGTCACCGGACTTGTGGATGGGTGTTACCAATGCATGCTGCCATTCAGCTGGAACAGTGCCAGAGTTGTAGCTCTGCTGAAAAAGGAATCCTAAGGCAGGAGCAATCTCGTCAGCTACAAGCTTGAGGAGTTTAGGTGGAAGTTCATCTGGCCCACAAGCTTTGGATGGGTTGAGATTTGACAGCTGCTTTGCCACACCAGGACGATGAATGTGTAGATGGCCGATATCAGGAAAGTGTGAGGAACCTTCCATACGAGCATGACAAACCTGTTGGTTGGTGAATACTGAGTGGAAGAAAGAGTTGAGACACTCTGCTTTGTCTTTGTTGGTCGTGTGGATGCCTTTGTCAGATCTAAGCGATGGGATGTCCATATTCTCAGTCCGACACTGCTTGACATAGGACCAAAAGGTCTTGGGATTCCCTTGCAGACTGTTCCCTATGATGTTGTTCACGTAATCGTGGTGTGCTTGGTGAACTAGTTTCGCTACCACGTTGCGGTGCTGTCTGAAAGCCTTCCATTTTGACGTACTGGGGTTTCTACGGGCTTTCTTAAAGAGCCTATCACGCTTCCTCATTTTTCGTTTGAGGTCGGTGGTGATCCACGGAAGGTGTCGCCGGGATTTGCTCATCTTTGATGGTATCAGATCTTCCATACACTTCTTGAGGAACGCAGATATCCTGTTCCAATTCTCATCTACAGTTTGGAGCTCTGGAGATGAAAGGAAGAAATCGATTGAAAACTTTTCAACAGTTTCTTTAATGATCTGGTGGTCTGCTCGGTGGAATTGGTAGATCTTCCTGGGAGGGGCACGGGCCGTTTTCGGATTTCCTGAAAAGACGAAGGACACAATGTTGTGGTCTGATATGCCAGGATGAATGGATACATCTGTAATGAGGCCAGGGTTGGACGTCAAAAGAAGATCCAGGATGTTACTAGACGCAGGACGGGTTACATCCCTTACCAGTTGTGTCAGTGAGAATTCCAATAAGGTGTCAAGCAAAAGTTGATGGATGCTTGCACGGTTTGGATTGGTCAGTGAGCAGGATTCCCAGTCGATGTCTGGAAGATTGAAATCTCCTCCAATGATGATGTTAGGGTGACTTCTTCTGTGTTTAGACATAACCTTAGCGATGGAGAGTTGGAGTTCCTCAAGGTCTTGCTTTCCGTTACTTGGGGGACGGTAAAAGCTTGCTATAAATAGTGGCTTTGCGTAACTTGGTGAATTGTAAGTTACACCAGATGATTTCACTATTTGAGTCGAACTCCGGACAGTTGGTTAAGATGAGAGACTCGTGCACTGCTACAAAGACACCACCCCCACGGTCGTTTCGGTCTTTCCGGAATACTGTGTAATTTCTAGGAAATACACTGTAAGTAGGGGTTGTCTCGTCAAGCTTAGATTCGCAACCAAGGATCACATCTGGCTTGTGATGACTAATCAATGCTTGGAATTGAGAGTACTTTGCAGAACTTTTAAGACCATTGCAATTGATAATGACGCCCTTCAGGATCTTCCTGCGGTTTTTAGACGGTGAGAAGTGAGGGCGTGGTGGTAGCCTCGATGCATGACCAGATGACGCTGAAGTTGGTGTTGACGTCTGACAATGATATTGAGCATCATCGGTTGTGTCGCTGATGCTTAGTGACTCAAACTGATTGCTTGTGGAGAGGCTGGCATTGCTGCTGAGGGAAGCTGCTGTTTCTGCATTTATGCTATGACATCTGCAGCAGAATATTCTGAATGTTCTTTTCCAGTTCTGTCTTCTTAGCGGCACATCGCTGGACAAGGTCGTTCACCTAAACAAAACAAATGATAGAGAATTGAAAAGAAAATTTTCTAGCATAAAATGTATGCTAATCACATGGAGCTGATTTGAAAATGAAACACGGATTTTGCATGCGCCTGAATTTTCAAAAAAGTAATACCACCCCCCCCCCCCCCCACATAGTCATACGAGGACAGATGAAGTAAAGGGCCCATGACATCGAAATACAAGTGTATTCCTGTTGGTGTGCAATCCTGCATACATCTCATATGTTGATATGTAAACTTCTGAATTTGTTTCATAGATTTTTCAATATTTTTTGAATTATTTGTTTTTCAAACTTGCTTAACTCCAACCCCAAAACCTCCAGATCTCATTCCCCTTGTGACATCATCTGTCAGTCATCAATGAAGTAATACAAAAATATAGGACTTATCTGCTGATTAAGATTAACTGAAAAATAGTTATTGTTAATGGGGGGGGGGGGGCACTCATTTGGCAATTTTTGTTTTGCCAATTTCGTTACATATGTTTTGTAATTCCTTGCGAGGCCACCCCCCCCCCCCCCCCCCTTGTCCCCTCCGCCTCCACCCTCCTCTTTGTTTCTTGCGCCAATGGTACCTTAAAGTTTAATGATTTTGTCGTTTTCATGCCAAACTGAGACACGTTGACTTTACAATCCTTGCCAGGGGAGGGGGCCTATTTCTGCCACAACCCCGGCCGGCCGTCAGTTTGACGGATGGGAGAATCTTCTCATTTGGTTTCAGTGCCTAGTATACATTGTAGACAGGGTTTATAATGTCATATACAATAAACACCTCAATCAATATTCGAGGGAATAGAGACCGCGTGAAGAAATGTTTGATTTTAGGATGCTCGAAAAATACTTTTCAGAGCAATTGAAAGCTTATTTTGATTCAGGGAATTTGATATAGTTTTCCTTTATTTTTCCTTGCATGCGAGGGGGATTCCTTCCCTTGTCTGAATTTTAAGTTTGTCAGGTCTTTATAGCGAAACGCAAGTATCTTTTGTCAAATAAACCTAATACTTTCCTTAAATTGTGTCCCCCACTTGAATCATGCAGAGACGTCAACCCCCTCTGCTCCACCCCTCCGACTTCCAGCGCCTAATGGTACCTTCCCTTATCTGAATCGTACGAGTTAACTTGTGTCAGGCCTTATAGTTTTTGTCAAATGAACCCACTAACCTTAAGACGTAACTGCTGCTCGAAGTCAGCCTGATTCTTGATGTTGTGAAATTGATGACCGACGATCACGCACTTGAGACATACATGGACCTTACAATCCTCACAAAACATATCTTTGTTCTCTTGTTTGTGGATGGCGCACTTCTCGGATAGATGACCAATGCTGACCTTCCCGTCGATGATATCCTGTATGGATACAATCTCATGACCTTCAAAGACTGATGTCATAAGCTCATGACTGCAGTCGCAATTAGTGCACAAGTAATTATTACACGTTCTACAGAATGAAACGGCATCTGATTCTTGATGAAACTTGGAAGCAGTGCATTTTGGATGCATCTCAAGGACAGCATTCATCCCTCCACACTTTGCGTGGTAATTGTCTACAAGTCCGTTGACAGTCACATTGGTGAGGAAATCATCGACACGGTTCGCAGACAACTTGGTGATCTTCCTGCAGAGAGGACAGATCATGTGATCGAGATCCTGGTGGGAAAGATCATAGTTCTTGAGACATTTCCGACAGAAAGTGTGTCCGCATGAAGTCAGGATGGTTGCCTCGTCGAAGATATCAAGACATAAGGGACACGTCAGGTTCTCCAAAGAGCTTGGAGCTTTCTCTTTCTCAGTCTGATCAGCCATTGGTACAAATATCGGATTTCTGGCTTATTACAAACACGAGCTCATTTTACGCATATTATGTTCATTGTCCAATAAAACTTAAATTTGTGATCAGTTGACGTGTACTATAGAAGCCAGCAGTCAGTTTCTGCGAGCACAAACTTTGTATATGCAATGCAGTGACGTATTGTAGCATAGTAGATTGCGTCCTATATTGCATACAGTTCTGCATATACACCAAGTTCCCACGTTGATTACACAAATGTCATTATATCGTCGCTGTTTTCACGAAGTGACGGTAGTAAAAAAAAATTGCATTCACTTTGCGTGACGATTTTCCTCACTACCGTCACTTCGTGAAAACAAGGACGATATGTCGAAACCGCTAGGTGCGAATAACTTTGGTCGAAAATACTGAGATTCTATACAAGTGTATACATCAATACAAATGTAACTACAATGTATAAACTAACAGTAGATCGTCTGTGAATATAATGCAGTTTGTGCATCCTATATAATTATGGCCTATTAATAGATGTGGGTTTTTCCACAGAGAGTGTGTGCGCAGCGTTAAAGCACCTTTGAGCTTCATAGCGGTATTCATCATTTTTATCTATAGAGGGCGACTCATAGTTTTTCAGTTGTGGATACATTGCGTTGGAGATCTACTTTAGATGAATCCGAAGTACTAGTAATAGAGCAAGACATTTCATTTACTTAAATATGTTTGGAAGGGTAAAAGACGGTAAACACACTTATATTTCACCCCTTCCTTCTCCACTACTCTTCCTTAATCTCCTTCCATTTCATTCTTTTCCCTTATTTCCGTCAAAAATTGATTTCAAAACTTTTGCGCTTTTAATGCTACAAGATGTCTCACCTGCCTGGCAAAATTATTATAATGCAAAATTCGCCTGAAAAAAATATTTAACCACTTCCTCTCTTATAAAATATATCATGCGTTAGAACTATAGACATACAAATGTTGTTCATGTCTGTCTCAAGAGCTGATGATCTGAAAGATGATAGCAAATAGAATATGTAAGCCATATTGCATGGAAATATGATTCATTTGAAAAAAATAATGTGTTAAGGTTACTGTAAGAGTTCTGTTTGTGCTACTGCATTTCGGGAAAAACTGTCGAAGTTGTTTCTTTTTATTGTTACAATGAATGGGTTGTTTTGGACTAGCAAAATAGTCAAAAATAAGTCTGAAACTTTGCTAGAATAATATATCTGTGTGCAGTGGTCTTCACTGGTTGTGATTTTCAGCAAGATTGATATCAGTGTCACAGTATCATTTAAATGATTCCTAAATGGCATAAATAAGCCTACACAATTTGGCCCAAACAATTACTCCTATATTATATACTACATATTCAACATTTCCCAATAACTTAATAGACAGTTTCAATCGCTTCCGGACAGTTTCTCTCGTACATGTCATGCAGTCAAATGTAATTTACCAGCACTCATCTTAATCTGTAGTGGTATCAAAAGTTTAGTCGCTCTGTTTAGATTATCTCAGGTATTCAACAAGCATTACATTTATACAAGTTATTGTCCTATATGGCGGACTAATGAATATTAATAAGTCAGAATGAATCAGGAGAGCTTGGGTATTTGTTTCTATTTCATCGTGACTGTGCCATGGACCAGTGATGGCCTGGTGGTAGAGTCGCTGCCCGACAAGCAGTAGATGCAGGTTCAAGTCCCGCTGGTTCCAAGATTTTTTCTGACATCTTTTTCAATACAGATCGATCAATCGATCTTATTTACTGGGTGTTAGCCACAAATATGATTAAAGAAAAGATGACTGTTATCTTCTGTAATTTCTGTAGATTAGTGACAATCAACATAAGTGTTCCTGAATGTATATTTGATTTGCACTAGATGCTGGCGAGAGTAGTATGCATCATGTATTTATATGAGTGTAGGTCTATTTTATACATTTGCACTGGTATTAAAAAGGTTTTTCGTGTATTTTATATTAATGGCCATCAGCCTAGTTGCGAAATGCAATATCCATTTATTTATGAATTAAAGTTACAATCATTGGAACATGTTAAGGGAAAATTAAATAGCACAACAGGTTCGTTGCTAGTTAATTTAATATGAGCTCAATTGATAATATGTATTCTCTGTAGAGCCAGTCATACCTTAATGATGCCACGTGACGGGATCAAACCGACTCCACACTGATCTGTTTTTTTTCTTCTATTGCATAACTTTTTATGCAATGGAAAGTCAACGCTAAAATTAAATTTAACGCTGTTTCTGGACTTTACGCTAAAATAGGGGCTGAACAATGCGTTACAAGTTTTATGCAACGGGACCCAGGGTTCCGTCTTGTATTGCTCTGGTCCGTGCGACTGAGATTTTACATAGTTATGTAGTGTAATACGAGTATCTTATCTTTTTAAATGTATTACTCTCTTTTTTTTAAACAGATATTAAACGCAATACTAATTTTCATTTAAAGCCATAATAACGGTTAACTGCAAAAACAGGATATTAGTAGGTTCATTTGTTCTGATCAATGCTTGAATGTTAGTACCATCACAAGGTACAGGACCTCGACCAGTATCATAGGAGGATAAACTTGGAGCTGGCGGGAATTCCAGAGAGCAGAGAAGAGAGTCCTCTTGTGTTAGCTTTGAAGGTCGCCCAATGTGTTGCCCCTTCGCTGAAGGAGAGTGACATCGACATTGCGCATCGGCTGGGCGCTCCAAGGGCTGGGGCAGATCGTCGACCACGATCCATCATTGTACGATTTAACAGTCGCAGAGCAAGGAATGCAGTCTACGATGGCAGAAAAAAGCTGAAGGATGTCACAACCAGGGACATCGGTGTTCCTGGCAGTGCAAACAAATTCTACGTCAACGAGAACCTGACAAGCGTTACCCGAGAGCTGCTCGGAATCGTGAATGTTGAAAGGAAGAAGGCGGGCTTCAAGTTCGTGTGGACCGTCAACGGCAAGATATTCGTGAGGAAAGATGAGAAGGAACCTGCGATCATCATCCATACCAAGGATGCTATCAAGAAGTTGAAGTAGACGATATCAACAAGTTAATAAAATAGGCAATATTTACGATTAACATTCTTAAACTCCATAACGATGATTATTATTTCATGTTTCAGATCTTTTCTGTTTTTATTTTATTTCGCTCTTTTGGCAAATTTGCCTCCCCAATCAGTGTCAACTTATGCTGTCACTATATTCCAACAAAATATCGAATTCTGCAAGACTCTCATCCTTAAATGACTAATGAAGATTACCAATTACAACCAAATATTGACTGTAGGTACTACGTACCTAATGAGTTTAATCCTGTAAAGGATCAACCTCAACAAACACAATTTCTTAGTTTCTTACATTGTAATGTTCGGAGTCTAAGTAAGAATAATGAAAATATGAATATCCTGTTATCATCATTACAGTTCGATTGCTCAGTTATAGGCATTACCGAAACATGGTTAAATCCTCAATCTCCACCTTTATATACCTTAGAAGGTTACAAACAAATACGTAAAGACAGATCGAGTGGTAGGGGCGGTGGACTTCTAATGTATATCGCGGATTCTTTATCTTTTAAGCCCAGACATGATATTTCTTTCCAAAACGAAACTGCGGAACTCTTATGTATTGAGGTTGAACTTCCTAATGAAAAGAATTTTATTGTTTGCGTTATATACAGACCGCCCAGCACAGACATGGTAGACTTTTTAAATGATTTAGAATTGCTCATGTCAACTGTCAACTAAAATCTGTTTGTGTTATGGGTGATTTTAATATCGATTTACTGAATAATAGTCCAAACTCACTTCGTCTTCGAAATATTCTAGATTCCAATGCATTCAGTGTAATGATTGATAAACCAACCAGAATTAGTAATCATTCATCTTCATTGTTGGATAATATTTTCGTAAAAACATCTAAAGGCTTTTCTCAATCAGGTCTGTTTTATTGTGAAATATCTGATCATCTACCTGTGTTTTGCTTACTTTTTGACCACAAAACTGATGTAACACAAAAAAGGCGAATTGAAAAGAAACGTAAAATTACTGATGAAAATGTTTCTTGTCTGAATGAAGATTTACTTTCGGAAAATTGGAATGATGTTATAGTTTGTGACGATGTAGAAAGTGCTTTTGAAGTATTTTGGAAAAAGTTTTATTATCTTTTTAATAAACATTTTCCATATGTGCAATTAAACGACAAGAGAAAAGGAAATCATCCATGGATTACTAGAGGGATACTTAGATCGATAAAAAGAAGAAACGTCCTATATAAAAGAAGTATGAAAAAACGATCACCAGATAATGTTGAAAAATACAAGAAATATAGAAATAAATTAACATCAATAATACGATGTTCACGTCGTTTATTTTACTCTAAGAGGTTTGAAAGTGCAAATGGCAATATTTCATCTACCTGGAAAATTGTAAAGGATATTTTATGCAAGCAAGGAAAACATGAAGTTCCAGGAAAAATTGTTCATGGTAATAAAGAAATAACAAATACAGAAGATATTGCAAATGCATATAACACTTATTTTGTCAATGTTGGCCTAAATCAAGCCAAGATGATAAATAAAGATGGAACCAACTTCACACAGTACCTCAATGAACCATCTAATACTTCTATTTTTCTAAAACCAACGGATTACATTGAAATTCTCAATGTAGTGAGATTGCTAAAAAACAGTCACTCTTCTGGGCATGATGAAATCAGTACATTTTTATTGAAAAAGATCATTGGTTCAATTCTAACGCCTCTTGTACACATTTGCAATCTCTCTTTGATGACCGGAGTGTTTCCTTCTTCTTTCAAACTGGCAAGGGTGATTCCTGTTCATAAAAAAGATGACGTGATGGTCGTTTCTAACTATAGACCAATCTCAATACTGCCTAGCTTTTCTAAAGTTTTGGAACGAATTGTTTATAACAGGCTCTACAGTTTTTTAGATAAATGTGAATCATTGAATCCTGATCAATTTGGATTTCGGCGGTCTCATTCTACAGATCTTGCGCTACTGAAATTTATGATCGCGTTTCAAGTGCACTCGCTGCTCACGAGCATGTCATTGGTGTATTTAAGGATCTGAGCAAAGCATTTGACACACTTGACCATTCAATTCTTCTTTCTAAGTTAGAGCATTATGGAATAAGGGGCATAGCTTTACAATGGCTTGCGAGTTACTTATCTATGAGAAGACAGTACACTTATTATAACTCTGTTAACTCTGACATTCTGTATCTTAAATGTGGTGTTCCGCAGGGATCCATCCTGGGCCCATTATTATTTCTTATTTATATCAATGATATTTGTAATGTATCTAAAACTTTAAATTATACCTTATTTGCAGATGATACGAGTGTTTTCTTGTCTCATCGTGAAATCAACACTCTTGAACAGAAACTAAATTCGGAACTACCAAAGTTGACTTTATGGTTTAGAAGTAATGTGCTCTCTCTCAATGTTCTTAAAACAAATTATATTCATTTTAGAGGTAGAAAATCTAATGACAACCTTGCTCTTAATATTAAACTAGATGATATTTCTTTAGAGAGAAAGACATGTACGAAATTCCTTGGTGTCTATATCAATGAAAAACTTGACTGGAGCGACCATGTAAAACACATTGTTACACCAATCTCCAGAAATATTGGCGTACTGTATATAATAAAATGTTTTGTTTCTGATAGAATATTACTTATGCTATATAATAGTCTAATTTTACCACACATCTCTTATTGTAATATTTTGTGGGCAACATCCAAGTGTGTGACTAATAATATTCTTCTGCTGCAAAAGAAAGCTGTACGCATATGTACCCGAGCTGGTTATCGTGACCATGCTACCCCACTATTTGTTAAACTGAAATGCTTAAAGATTGATGATATTAACTTCCTCCAAATTGCCATATTTATGTTCCGTTTTAATATAAAATTATTACCTACGTCATTATCTTCAATGTTCCAACCTAATAACATGGTTCATTCGTATTCAACAAGGCAGTCATCGAATTTACATGTGATCAATCCTCACACTACATTAGCCAGAAATCAATCAGACACAGAGGTCCAGATGTATGGAATTCTTTACCTAATGATATTCGAAATATAAAATCAACAAACTCCTTTAAAAGAGCACTCAAATGTATTATCATTTCACAGATGTAAGATATTACTTACATTATAATCTATTTATCAGTTCTAATTAAATCTAACATAATTTTGTTACTAGGCTTTATAACGAAATTCCTTTTTTTTTCTTTCTTTTTTTAACTTTGTAAATAGTGTAAATAGTTCACTACAAAACTTTAGGAATTTTATTTGTCATATATTATATATTTGAAAGGTGTTTTAACGATTCAAGCTCTATTTGCTTACGTTTCATCACCTTTGTGTGTTCATTCTTCAAACTGTATATAAGTTGCAACTTGTCTTTGATAAAACAATGTTATATTTTTTTTCTACACCTATTCATCCATGATCCATGTAAAATTGAAAATGATTTGTTATATTATATTAACTTGTCATGTGATGTTAACTTCAATGAATTGTGAAATTGTGAACATGCATAAATAAATAAATAAATAAAATTGACCTGTCTATATTGGTTGCTATATCTACAGTTAAACCGAAGTTTTTTCTTCATGTGTAGCATATTTATATCTGAAGAAGGTGGATATGAGAGAGAGAGAGAGAGAGAAAGAGAGAGAGAGAAAGAGAGTGAAGAGAGAGAGTGAGAGAGAGAGAGAGAGAGAGAGAGAGAGAGAAGAGGAAAGGAACAGAAGTAAATGATCGAGACGAAGATATGATAATTCGCAAGAAAGACAAAAGAAAAGAGCATGTAGGAGAAGAAAAAAGGAAAAGTAACAGACAGAATCAATCTAATTCTGAGAATGAATAGAAAAAGATAGAGAGACGAGGAAGAGATCATCTGAAAAAAAAGGCTTTTATGTTACGGCGTATAGACACCTAACTGAGATGACATATTGCTGTTCATACAGTGTGAGATAGCATGACATACTAAGAAACATGGAAAGAGATCTAACAGCGTAAGGACACCTAACTAAGATGACATCTTGCTGGCCATACAGTGTGAGATAGCATGACATACTAAGAAACATGGTGAGAGATCTGACAGCGTATGGACACCTAACTAATATGACATATTGCTGTCCATACAGTGTGAGATAGCATGGTATGCTAAGAAACATGGTGAGAGATCTTACAGCGTATGGACACCTAACTAAGATGACATCGTGCTGTCCATACAGTGTGAGATGGCATGGTATGCTAAGAAACATGGTAAGAGATCTTACAGCGTATGGACACCTAACTGAGATGACATCTTGCTGTCCATACAGTGTGATATAGCATAACACGATAAGAAACATGGCGAGAGATCTTATAGCGTATGGACCCCT
The DNA here is from genome assembly GCA_035222895.1 of Strongylocentrotus droebachiensis. Classification (NCBI taxonomy): domain Eukaryota; kingdom Metazoa; phylum Echinodermata; class Echinoidea; order Camarodonta; family Strongylocentrotidae; genus Strongylocentrotus; species Strongylocentrotus droebachiensis. The sequence goes on from JAVYIG010004876.1 coordinate 104,492, forward strand.
AACTGAGATGACATCGTGCTGTCCATACAGTGTGAGAAAGCATGACATACTAAGAAACATGGTGAGAGATCTTACAGCGTATGGACACCTAACTAAGATGACATCTTGCTGTCCATACAGTGTGAGATAGCATGGTATGCTAAGAAACATGGTAAGAGATCTTACAGCGTATGGACACCTAACTGAGATGACATCGTGCTGTCCGTACAGTGTGAGATAGCATGACATATACTAAGAAACATGGTAAGAGATCTAACAGCGTATGGACACCTAACTGAAATGACATCTTGCTGTCCATACAGTGTCAGATAACATACCATGCTAGCAAACATGGAAAGAAATGTCGCGGCGTATGGACACCTAACCCCAATGACGTCTTGCTTGGTGTCCATAAAGTGTGATATAGCATGACATACTAAGAAACATGGACAGAGATGTCACGACGTATGGATACCTCACTGCGATGACATCTTGCTGTCCATACAATGTGAGATAACACGGTATGCTAAGAAACATGGTGAGAGATCTAACAGCGTATGGACAGCAACATGTGATCAAAATGTAACCTAGTAAAATTAATATTACCAAATTCTACATCAGCTTGCGCTTCATTTAGAGATTTCTTAAATCACCTTATTAAAGACTAATCAAATCGAATCAGTCGTTTTTATGCTCAGAAAATCGTCCATTCTTGTGATCTAAATTTGAGTAGGCTTGCAGTAATAACAAAAGAATATTTAGTTTACAGATGTAAAAATCACATAAGACAGGTATAATCTAGATTTGCCACAAATATATCCAGTGTCCGTCAACAATACTGTGTTTATACAAAATAATTATAGACTTCATAATTATTACGCCATTTTAAGTATCGTACCGTATAAACGGCCTTTATATCGTCATATTGTTCGTCTCTCTCTCTCTCTCTCTCTCTCTATTACCATTCTCTCTCTCCCTGGATCACTTTTCTCCCCCTCTCATCTATCTCTCTCTCTCTCTCTTTATCGCTTTTTATCATTTTCTTAATCCCCCCCCCTTCCCCCTCCTCCTCTTCTTCCCCTCTCACCCCTTTTCTATCCCTATCAGTATCACACGACCTGTTATTAATGTATATCATCTCACAATGAAATACATTTCATGAAATAAATCAACTATTTCGTGAAATTCTGTACTCTTTGATTTTTTTTAGCAATCTGTATTTACATTTTATAATAAAAGGTTATAGCTGCCAAACAACGGTACACAGTTTTGGCCACAAGAAAAAAATATTTTCACAATCTTAATACAATTGAGAGCACTATTACACCAACTTCCCCAAATTATTACAATCTATCAATTCGCCCATGAAATCCAAACTGTTTAATTTGACTTCTAATCGTATTCTTTATACTAAATAAGGACACCCAAAACTAAAAAATGACCGTAATCATTATAACATTTCAGTAAGGACACAAATTAAATAATTATATGCGTATTTTGTTTGTTTTTGTGTGTGCCTCTAATGAGATGATTATTTACATTCAAGCATCAAAATAAAGTTGGGAGAACAAACATAATTATTGACGTACAATGTTATCAATAGAAATCACATATTTTCTCAACAGTACAATATTTTGTTTCAATTCATCAAGTATTTTCAACAGTTTCTCTGGCAACCTTTGGTCTGGGTTTTTTAGCTCTTGAATTAAAACAAGTCTGTTTTTTATTTCTCTTTCAAACATGTATTTTAGTTTGAAACGATTTTCATTAACACTTGTTCCAGAAGACTAACATTTTGTATAACTAAATACACCAGAATGTGATCGTTGTTAAATCGTCTATCTCTCTGTCAATGTCAAGTAATCAAGAGATATCCATGCAAAAATCAACATTAATCAATATTAAAAGTGTACTTCACAACATGTTTGATATAATCAAAGACATATTTGTTCTGTTCACAATTAAATAAACACGTGCGCTATGTCCTCTATGGCGTGGGATTGGGGGCAGTATATGTCGTCTACAATACGTTAAATTCCTTTTGAACACGGAAGACAAGTCAATATTTCTTTGTAGTATATCCCCCCCCCCCCCCAATACAGCATATATTGGTGAATGTACGTTTAAAATATATGCGTAATTGAATTACAAAATGTACATAGGATATCTGTTATTAATTTTAATTTCAACGCGGCGTCTATTCCATACATCAAGGTCAGACTCATGTTTACATTTAGAAATATTTTTACATTATTTTATATATATTTCAGAAGTGCGTGGTAAATATGTGAATAACCCTTCTTTACGTTCGATCTTGGAAGCAGTGCTTCGTGAATGTATAGGTCTTACATGTAGGTTCAATCACCTTTGGTATAAACGCTTTTATTAAAGCCTGCTCGAATCTGTATTAAGCTAAGAACATGAATTGTCATGGGTGGAGAAAAAATCATACATCTTTACATCACAGCAAACTAATCTTTCTTATTTTCAGTTCCCAGAGCTTTCAATTTAATGGCTTTTGCAGACAGGGTACAAAGTGAATGCGAGAGAATTTTTAATGGTAAGTCGCACTATGGTCCTCCCACAAGAAATTTGATCTATAGGCCTATTAGGCAAGTTCAATAAAACATCCATAAAATAATTATACCAATTTACAGGATGACCCACGATAGCCAAAACGATGCAAAATAATCATAACTAGACATATAATACTTGTTTGGAACAAGTATAGGTGGGCTGGTCAACTAACATTTGAGACAAAATAGAGCAAAAATAAGCGACATACTGCTTACAAATTCTTAAAAGACAATATCATGTAGATTCATAACGTGAACTAAATTCACCTTCTATAGGCATAACACGCAAATTATGAAGTTTTTGACATGAGGCCTTTAATCAAAATTTTCACAATGATGACGTCATCAAAATGAAAAATGGTTATTACTGCGCTTGTAGAAAATTGTCTTAGCTACAACATATCGAAATTTTGAAGAAAATTGATCAATATTTACAGAGATACTATCAATTTTACATAAATATGCTGACGTCATAATATGCAAATTCGTATTTTGAGTTCCTAGGCCATTGTGATGATGTCACGATACACTTAATGGCCAAATGAGACATGGAATAATATTTCCGACTCATACTCTATCTTAATATGAAAAAAAATTGAGGATCCCGGTGCATTCCAGAGAGCTATAACGGATTTTGTATAGGCATGTTTTTGCCCATATATGCTATGTATTAAAAGACCTCGCGCGCACTGACATTTATCTTGAATTTACGCTCATCTTGTTAATAATGGTCATAAACAGATAAACATGGAATCAAATTCCTTGAAAAAATATGAGAAATATCATGAAAGAAAAAAAAATGGCGATTCTATGTTTTTTAATGGTGTTACGCGCGAAAACGCGCGCGCATGCTCGTACGCGCGATTTTTTATAAAATGCTTAAAATGACCTAAAACGTATGCAAAATAAATTTGAGACGATTTTGAGCATTTAAAAATTTTGCGCGCGCATTCACGCGCGGACGTACGCGCACGCGCGCGTTTTTTTACCTGAAATTGACCGGACTAATATTGACCTTAATGATGATAAATATGATTGAAAAATCACTTTGGGTTATGAAGATATGATCAAGAGTTGATTTTCGGAAAATTTCACAAAATGGCGCCTAGATGACGTCATCAGTCAAGGTCAAGGTTGAAAACATAGCCGTGTTTTCTCCATATGCCTATACATATGTGTGCCAAATTTCAAGGTATTTGAATAAACCATTTTCAAGTTATCTTGCCTACAAAAAAGTGGGTCGAAATAAGAAAAATAAATAATAATAATAATAATAATAACTAGACATATAATACTTGTTTGGAACAAGTATAGGTGGGCTGGTCAACTTAAATTTGAGACAAAATAGAGCAAAAATAAGCGAGATACTGCTTAAATATTCTTGAAAAACAATATCATGTAGTTTCATGACGTGAACGAAATTCACCTTCTATAGGGATAACGCAAATTATGAAGGCCTTTTGACATGAGGCCTTTAATCGAGATTTTCAGTATGATGACGTCATCAAAATGAAAAATGGTTTTTACTGAGCTGATAGAGAATTGTCTTAGCTACAACATATCGAAATTTTGAAGAAAATCGATCAATATTTACAGAGATACAATCAATTTTCCATAAATATGCTGACGTCATAATATGCAAATTCGTATTTTGAGTTCCAAGGCCATTATGATGATGTCACGATACACCTAATGGCCAAATGAGACATGGAATCATATCTCCCACTCATACTCTATCTAAATATGAAAAAAAATTGAAGGTCACGGTTCATTCCAAAGAGCTATAATGAATTTTGTATAGGCATGTTTTTGCCCATATATGCTATGTATTAAAAGAGCTCGCGCGCACTGACATTTATCTTGAATTGACGCTCATCTTGTTATTAATGGTCATAAAGAGATAAACATGGTATCAAATTCCTTGAAAAAATATAATAAATATCATGAAGAAAAAAAAATGGCGATTTTATGTTTTGTAATGGTGTTACGCGCGAAAACGCGCGCGCATGTGCTTACGCGCGATTTTTTATAAAATGACCTGAAACGTATGCAAAAAAAATTTAAGACGATTTCGAGCATTTAAAATTTTTGCGCGCGTAATGACGCGCGGACGTACGCGCACGCGCGCGTTTTTTGACCTGAATTTGACCGGACTGATATTGACCTTGATCATGATAAATATGAATGAGATATTACTTTTGGTTATGAAGATATGATCATAAGTTGATTTTCAAAATTTTTCACAAAATGGCGCCTAGATGACGTCATCAGTCAAGGTCAAGGTCGAAAAATTTGCTGTGTTTTGTGAATATGCCTATACATATGTGTGTTAAATTTTAAGATATTTGATTGAGCCATTTTCAAATTATCTTGAACACAAAAAAGTGGGTCGAAATAAGAAAAATAAATAAATAAATAATAATAATAAAGGCAATTTTAACAAAATTATGAGGTGGTCTGTATTAGATACAGCCCACCTAATAAAGGCAATTTTAACAAAATTATAAGGTGGTCTGTATTAGATACAGCCCACCTAATAAGTCAAGAAAAATAAGCGCAAACATTAAAAAATATATATTTGATAACAACAACGTAAGGAAAATAACGCTAATAAAAAGTTAATCAATATCTTACCAATTTTCAATTTGTACATTATGATATCATATGACTACTTAATAAGGAAATATCTTGGAGAAACGATTACACGATGCAAGAAGTAAATTTATAGTTTACATACTGCAGTATTTACATATTATTTCGAGAGAGAAAAGTTATAATTATATTGGATAATTACAATGGTACTCATGCAATTCAAACCTATCGAGAGAATAGGCATCTTCTTATTCGGTTAGTAATTTAGTTATCACATAATAAACAATAAAATATAACCCATTGTAGGCCCATATTAAAGTATATAGAGCTGGAGCAGAGAGGTATTAACATAATGGTAATGAGTGTGAGATGGATTACAGTGATACTTTGATGAAATACAACTTATTGTCGCAAGCGAACGCGAGCATGTCTGGAGAGAGGGAAACCAAGTAACACCAATCAGTTTCAAGCGTCATATTGAGTACATTGAACTCAACTCTCTCATTCAGGTTCAGACCATCAAGGTCATAGAGCCTGATCACCACGTTACCATTCTCACGACCAACACTCGCTACATACACTCTGTCTTGCTCATCCACGGCAGCATACAGGTGGACACCGCTTGGAGCTTTAAGAGACTTACCAGCATTACCATCCCTGTCATAGACCGCCATTATGCATGGGTTGATGAAATAACTTGAACTTGTGACGATCAAACCCGATCTGGTAGCAGATACCTGGCTCGTATAGTTGTGTTTTGTTGAAACAGTGTGTTTGAGTGTGGATCCAGTCGAGTCATAGATATAGGGGTCCGTTTTGTATTGCTCTGGTCCGTGCGACTGAGATTTTACATATGTAGTTTGGTATGAGTATCGTATATTTTGTTAATGTATTACTCATTTTTTTCAAACAGATAACGCAATACTAATTTTCATTTAAAGCCATAATAAAGGTTAACTGCAAAACCAGGATATTAGTAGGATCATTTGTTCTGATCAATGCTTGAGCATTGAGATGAAAATATTGTATAGTTGAGAAAAAAAATATGTGATTTTATTGATAACATTGTGCGTCAATTGTATTTGTTTGAATGTAAATAAACACCTCATTAGAGGCACAAAAAAAAAGCTAATTGACCTGTTCAAATTGGTTGCTATATCTACAGTTAAACCGAAGTTTTTGTAGTATATTTATATCGGAAGAAGGTGGGTGTGAGAGAGAGAGAGAGAGAGAGAAAGAAGAGGAATTACAATAATCAATGATCGAGATGAGGAGTGATAATTCACAAGAAAGAGAAAAGAAAAGAGCATGCAAGAGAAGGAAATGGAAAAATAACAGACAGAATCAATCTAATTCTGAGAATGAATAGAGAGGAGGAAGAGATCATCTGAAAAACATGTGCTTCGATGTTACGGCGTATGGACACCCAACTGCGATGACATCTTGCTTTCCATACAATGTGAGATAACACGGTATGCTATTAGAAACGTGGAAAGAGATCAAACAGCGTATGGACAGCAACACGTGATCAAAATGTAACCTATGAAGGATCAATATTACCAAATTCTACGTCAGCTTGCGCTTCATCTAGAGATTTCAATTATCACCTCATTAACGATTAAACAAATTAAATCAGTCGTTTTTATGCTCAGAAAATGTTACACTCTTGTGATTTTTATTTGGGTAGGCATGCAGTAATAACAACAACAAAAGTTAGTTTAGAGATATCAATATCACACGAGCCTATAATCTATATCCGCCACAAATATATCCAGTGTCCGTCAACAATACTGTGTTTATACAAAGAAAAATGAACATGTTCTTGTAACATATAGGCTACAAGTACAACTTATACATACTTTCTTAGTTAAGAAAACAAGAGAACACAGGAAAATACAAAAAAGGGCAATGCAACCTTTGTAATAAGTTCATTACTACGTATGAAAGCGTATCTCAAATTGGCAGATTGGTCATTGCATTGTGACGTAGCGACGGATAACTCGCCTATTTGTCGTGCACAGAAAATATCATATTCCGTGTTTCGTCTAAGCACCTTCTCCCTTTTGGAGTTTTAGTTATTTGGTGTGTTGGAAGAAATGGAAAAAGTTTTCTGCTAGTACATCACAGAGACATTTCCGATTAAACCAATTTCGACAGCCTATATTTGTAGTGATTACTCCTTTTATAACTTTATAACTTTCTCAATTTTGTCCGATTTCCCTAAATCTGTTAGCAGTCTACTTTTCTGGGTTTTTTTCTGCTTTTTTCTAGAGTCTTTTGATATCAAGGCTGGATTTCCCCTTAAAGGTACTAAACAACACTTTGTAGAAAACAATACAGGGGCCAGTAGTCTGTCCCGAAATAGTCGCCCCATTTTTCCCATAAAAATTGACCGAACAAAGTTACTTAGACCATGCAAACGAAACAAAAAATCAAGCTTAACATTGTCCTCGGGTTTGGTCAATCACATTGGGTCACCGCAAACCCATGCACCAAACGTTACCAGGAGGGATTTGTTATTAACGTGACACAACAATAAGAAAAGAAACATAAGATCGGGATTGGTTCCCAGACCAACCACCGTGTGTGGTTATCAGAATATCTCGTATGATTGAATTCAATTTAATCTAATTTAAAGGTAATACAAAGTTTTGGAAAATTTGAAAATTGGGTGGATAGTGAATCTTTAAAATGTTGATATATTTGGATGCCGCTGTGGATGTATTATAAGCACTAAAAACAATAGCCCCTAAAACACTTCTGTTTTCGAGAAAAATTGAATATAAAAATTTACCGGTGCTCCCGGTAAATTTTGATAAATTTTAAATAGCGCCTATGGCCGTACAATGGTAGCTGCGACCATGAAAATCTCAGAATATGTAGTTGGGATATATAATTTCCAAACGGGAATAGCTAATCGGTCTATTTTAGTTGAGAAACTTTTTTTTTTTTTTTTCAATGATATTTTATTTTCTCCATTGCTTTTCACAAACAATAACAAAATCAATACATTAAATAATCTGCATGTTAATATTATTATATAGAATATGATTTTACATTCACATCTAAATAATACAAATGAACTTTTACTATTTACATCAAATAAAGCATGAAACATGCATGCATGAAGAAGGCATGAACATAAAATGACATTTAAGAGAAGAAAAAAAAAAGAGAAAAAGAAATACTTACATACACACATACACACACGTGCACAGACACCCACACAAACACCCACTTAAAACATGCCTACATGTTGTGGGAATCTCGACCATTATATCAGCCATGTCCATTTCATTGCTTCTATTCGCCTTCCTTATTTTATTTATTCTGCACGAAGCTATTCTAAATTGTCCCACTTTCTAAAATGATATGTGAGTGTACCTCGGTCCCCAGCTAATTTCTTCTCCTCCTTTCTATTTTCTAATAATCTTTTCTTAATCTCCAAATAAGTTGGTGGTTTTTGTCTATTTTTACTATCTATAAATATCATATATTTTATCAAAATTATGATATGATTTAATAACTGTTCCTTCCCTATGTTAAACTCAACTATCCCTACATGGATACCTTTCCAATTTATATTTGTAATCTCTACTAAATTAAATAAATTCCCACACTCTTCCCAAATTGGTTTTACTTTCTCACAAAGACAAAATAAATGCTCGTAAGTTTCATAGCTAAATTAATATCTTGACCTTGAGAGGGAGCTATACAACATAAAGAGTTTATTATTTATAATTTCATAACTTAAGACTCGATTTCAACCGCGATAACGATCAATGTATATTGTAGGAACGCATATATGCTTCCGATATTTTAATTTGAACTAAATTCATTACCCCATACCAAAACTTTGCAATACCTTTAACTAAACTTAATTGAATTGAAGCGATAATTTTTAAGAAAAATAGAATACTGCGGAATTCACATGAAATATGCAAAAAGTGACATTACCAATTATAACAGAAATGCAGTAAACGTTTACAAAGATATCATAATATTTTTACATTTCTTAGGATGTTTAGACAAGAAATAGAACTTTCGACTGTTAAACAAATTCAATTTGATATATTAGGCAAGTTAAATGTAACATCCATGCCAAGAGTAAGATGATAAATTATTATAAAATGAAGGAAAAAAATAATACTATTAAGTTTTACAGGATGACCCGTGAACGCTACAAAGATAACAAATAATCACAATGAAAGTCAAGAAATATAAGCACAAACATACACACAAATAATTTGGGAATAACAACATGAGAGAAATAACGTTAATAAGAAATAAATCAATATCTTACCAATTTCTAAGTTGTACATTATGAATCGTATCACTGGCTTTCAGTAAAGTAGGCCTATACATGCATAGTTTACGTACAGTATTTACATACTATTTCGAGAGAAGAAAGTTATAATTATATTGTATAATGACAACGGTATTCAGACAATTAACGTCTATAGAGAGAAGAGGCATCGTCTCATTTTGGTTAGTTATCACATAATAAACAATATAATATGACACATTATAGGCCCATATTAGAGTAGAGCTGGAGCAGAGAGGTATACACACCAACAATAATGGTAATGAAGAATGTATGGATTACAGTGGTACTTTGATAAAATACAACTTGTTGCCACAAGCAAACGCGAGCACGTCTGGAGAGAGGGAAACCAAGTAACACCAATCATGACCAAGCGTCATATCAAGTACATTGAACTCAACTCTCTCCTTCAGGTTCAGACCATCAAGGTCATAGAGCCTGATCACCACGTTACCCTTCTTACGATCAACACTCGCTACATACACCCTGTCCTGCTCATCCAGGGCAGCATACAAGTTGACACCGCTTGGAGCTCGTAGAGACTGACCAGCTTTCCCATCCCTGTCATAGACCGTCACTACGCTTGGAGTGGAATCACATGAACTCGTGACGATCAAACCCGACCTGGTGGCAGATACCTGGTCCGGAATGTTGTGTTTTGACGGAACAGTGTATTTGAGAGTGGATCCAGTTGGGTCATAGATGAGGACTCGCTTCTCATAGCTAGTGATGAGGATCTCATCTGATGGACTTCTATTTAGTCTGTTTAGATTTAGAGAAAACAAAGTATTGCCTTTCAAGGGGATGGTTGATTTCCTGGATCCATTGGGAGAATATATGTGTGCTTCAGTCTCACCCGTCGATATGCATAACGACCTGTCTTGTTGGAACACAAGATCATAACACGCCATGTTACTTGGTATGTTTTCATACTGATCCTGTTTACCAGCTGAATCAATGATATCTATACCATGTGTATCACTATATCCGATAGCTACACTGTCCTCAGAGTACTGGGTCATTCCAAACATATGTCCCCGTAGATCTACACACTGAATAACTTGCAAATTGGGATCTGATTCTGAGATGCTCCCGATGTCAAGACGAGTATCATCTGCAGGCTTGAACCTCTTCTCCTGTGCTGTCTTCGTAATGGCTACCGCAGAAGTGTGATCGGTAGCCTCATTCAGCATGGCATCCAGCTCCTCACAGAGCAAGGTATGAGCAGACAGACTGTCTGTCTCAAGACGACCCAGTCTGTCATTAGATACCAGTGTTATTGAACTACAAATAATCTTGATCCTCTGTCGATCCTTAGATTTCAAGGCGCTGAGGTCGTCATCGAAACTCTTCTTTACTGCATTGATTTGATCGATTAGATTTTGATGATTTTCCTCAAGCTCTTTGACTTTAATGCTGTAGGCTTGACTGACATCGTCCAGTAGTTTCTGCACAGCAGTGTATACTTGGTGGCGTTGTACTTCAACATTCTGAATGTTCTTCTCCAGTTCTGTCTTCTTAGCGGCACATCGCTGGACAAGGTCGTTCACCTAAACAAAACAAATGATAGCGAATTGAAAAGAAAATTTTCTAGCATAAAATGTATGCTTATCACATGGAGCTTATTTGAAAATGAAACACGGATTTTGCATGCGCCTGAATTTTCAAAAAAAGTAATACCACCCCCCTACCCCCCCCCCCCCCCACACACACATAGTCATACGAGGACAGAGGAATTAAAGGGCCCATGACATCGAAATACAAGTGTATTCCTGTTGGTGTGCAATCATGCATACATCTCATATGTTGATATGTAAACTTCTTAATTTGTTTCATAGATTTTTCAATATTTTTTGGAATATTTGTTTTTCAAACTTGCTAAACTCCAACCCCAAAACCTCCAGATCTCATTCCCCTTGTGACATCATCTGTCAGTCATCAATGAAGTAATTAAAAAATATAGGACTTATCTGCTGATTAAAATTAACTGAAAATAGTTATTGTTAATGGGGGGGGGGGGCACTCATTTGGCAATTTTTGTTTTGCCAATTTCGTTACATATGTTTTGTAATTCCTTGCGAGGCCACCCCCCCCCCCTTGTCCCCTCCGCCTCCACCCTCTTCGTTTCTTGTGCCAATGGTACCTAAAAGTTAAATGATTTTATCGTTTTCATGCCAAACTGAGACACACGTTGACTTTACAATCCTTGTCAGGGGAGGGGGCCGTCAGTTTGACGGATGGAAGAATCTTCTCCTTTGGTAACGGTGCCTAGTATACATTGTAGACAGGGTTTATAATTCCATATACAATAAACACCTGATTAATCAATATTCGAGGGAATTTAGCGACAGCGTGAAGTAATGTTTGATTTTAGAATGCTCGAAAAATACTTTTCAGAGAAATTGAAAGCTTATTTTGATGCAGGGAATTCGATATAATTTTCCTTTATTTTCCCTTGCATGCGAGGGGGTACCTTCCCTTGTATGAATTGTATGAGTAAAGTTGTCAGGTCTTTATAGCCAAACGCAAGTAGCTTAGGTCAAATGAACCCACTTACCTTCATTCAATTTTTTCCCCATTTGAATAATGCAGCTCTAGACATCAACCCCCTCTGCCCCCACCCCTCCGACTTCCAGCGCCTATGGTACCTTCCCTTATCTGAATCGTATGAGTTGACTTGTGTCAGGCCTTATAGTTTTTGTCAAATGAACTCACTTACTTTAAGACGTAGCTGCTGCTCAAAGTCAGTCTGATTCTTGATGTTGTGAAATTGATGACCGACGATCACGCACTTGAGACATACATGGACCTTACAATCCTCACAAAACATATCTTTGTTCTCTTGTTTGTGGATGCAGCACTTCTCAGATAGATGACCTATGCTGACCTTCCCGTCGATGATATCCTGTATGGATACAATCTCATGACCTTCAAAGACTGATGTCAGCAGCGCATGGCTGCAGCCGCAATCAGTGCACATGTAATTATTACACGTTCTACAGAATGATACAGCATCTGACTCTTGATGAAACTTGGAAGCAGTGCATTTTGGACGCATCTCAAGGACAGCGTTCATCCCTCCACACTCGGCGTGGTAATTATCTACAAGTCCATTGACAGTCACATTGGTGATGAAATCACCGACACGGTTCGCAGACAACTTGGTGATCTTCCTGCAGAGAGGACAGATCATGTGATCGAGATCCTGGTGGGACAGGTCATAGTTCTTGAGACATTTCCGACAGAAGGTGTGTCTGCATGAAGTCAGGATGGTTGCCTCGTCGAAGATATCAAGACATAATGGACACGTCAGGTTCTCTATAGAGCTTGGAGCTTTCTCAGTCTCAGTCTGCTCAGCCATTGGTACAAATATCGGATTTTTGACTTATTACAAACACGAGCTCATTCTACGCATATATACATCCAATGTCCCTAAAAACGCAATAACTACTAACACTAGAAGCCAACAATCAGTTCATGTAAGCACGAAGTATGCAGTGATAGATTTTGTCCTGAATGCATGCATGCAATTCTGTACCAAGTTCTCACGTTGACTATAATTATGTGACGAAAGAGGAGCGAATTACTTTGATCGAAAAAAATGAGCTTCTATTCAAGTGTATATATTATATACAATTAATAACGATGCTAAACTATCAGTCGATTGTCTGTGAATATAATGCAGTTTGTGCATCCTAGATCTATGAATAGAAGTGGTTTTCCCACAGAGAGTGGGCGCGCAGCCGATATTAAGCACCTTTGAACTTATTTCCTAATTCGCAAACTCAAACGGAAATACATCGTTTCCTATTGATCTTACGACCTTTGAAACATTGGGGAGCACCGAACTTTAGCTACGAACACAAGACCGCGCGCGATACAGGCAGAAAGTAGATTAGTAAGACATCATAAAACGATTTCAAGATGGAAAACAATTATCCTGTATAAGGAAGAAGCAACACGTCTTCCTATCGACAATTTAGATGTAATCTTTAACAGAGAAAAGTGTATCCCCTTAAAATACAAAAAGGGCAAATGAACGAAATGGCCTACCAAACCGACACAACAAAGAACACCACCATATCTTTATATTCGATCATTTTCAATATATTCCAAGTAGAACCAAACAACATATATCATTATATAAAAATTAAAAAACTCAAGCGGCCATGCACGTAGCTCGAAGCGAAAACGGTCAGTGGCTAAACCATTCACTCTGTACGTACATGTAATGTACATGCGTACACACCCTAATCTTCATTTGTATAGGAATGCAAAGCATCTTGTAACCTACAATAGGAAATTACATTAATGGTGGTATTCATCATTTTTATCTATACAGTGCGACCCAGAAAAAACGAACCCGAGAATCATCGATGTTTTATCATAACTTAATCACAATTATAATTAATAAATGACACATATTTGTAAAGCTTAGATCAGGCGCGCCGGAAGCAGTTTGGGATTGGGGGGGCAAACATTCCAGGGGGCTCACCTTCCAGGGACAGTGACGTAACGAGCAAAAACGTTTGGAAGGGGGGGGGCAGAAGAAAACTCTGCATCACCATCACTCTTACACGTTACATGCAGGGCAGGCCCCGCGGAACGTTTTTCAAAGTGAATTATTAACAATCAGGTAGAGCGTAAAATGGCGTGGGGTCCAGGGCCTGAGCCCCCAGAAGTTTATGGGTTTTAGGCATTAAAATTATGGTCAGATAAGCATATTTAGATACCTTATTTTTGACACTGGCAGGCCACTAATTGGCGGAGAGTCCAGGGAGCAGAGCCACCGGAAGCTCGGGGTTTTAGGTATTTAATAACGGTCAGATGAGCATACAGGGAACCGCCTTAGGGCCCTTGTTGGGGTCCAGGGGGGCAGAGCCCCCGGAGGCTCGGGGGTTTTAGGTATTTAATAACGGTCATATGAGCATACAGGGGACCGCCTTAGAGCCATTGTAGGGGTCTGGGGGCGGAGCCTGGCAGGCCACTAATTGGCGGAGAGTCCAGGGAGCAGAGCCCCCGGAAGCTCGGGGTTTTAGGTATTTAATAACGGTCAGATGAGCATACAGGGAAACCGCCTTAGGGCCCTTGTTGGGGTCCAGGGGGGCAGAGCCCCCGGAGGCTCGGGGGCTTTAGGTATTTAATTACGGTCAGATGAGCATACAGGGGACCGCTCTAGGGCCCTTGGTGGGGTCTGGGGGCGGAGCCCCCGTAAGCTCTGGGGTTTTAGACATTTAATTACGGTCAGATGAGCATATTTTGATATCTCATTTGTGACATTGGCAGGTCACTTATTTTTTCTCTCTCTCTTTCTTTCTTTATCTCTGTAACAAACTTTTTCAACAATTGAGGGTGGCACGAGTCCCCGAGCCCGGCCGTTTTGCAGACCCTCGGATAAATGCTTCTAAATAAGCATATTTTTCGCCCGACTCTAAATTTGGGAATTTATAATTTTCCAACAAACGCAAAAAAAGGTATGACTTACAAAAAAAGAGAGAAAATATACCGGAAAATCATGTCATTTCAGCAACATTTGTAAATCACTGGTATCGAATAACCCCCCCCCCCCCCCCATCAGTACGCCAGCGTCCAGGGGCTCATAAGCTTCTCACCCCTATAACAAAAAACAGACACGCTTTCCCATTCTCTCACAATATTTCCACGATATGCGCGTATCACTATAATAAAAACCTCCATTGATAGGTAGCATGCGCAATGTTTGGGAAATTTAATTCCTGTTAACTTTCCTTTTCTTTGAATGGAATTTAATACGTCATTGAATTCTTTGAATGGAATTTAATACGTCATTGAATTCAGGTTTTTATTATTTTTATGTTCTTTTGGGTTAAAAATACAAACCATATTGACTCCTTTACTGCTTTTTTCTTTCTTTTTTGAGGGGGGGGGGCGTTTTGGGGGGGCAAAAATGCGTTTTGCCCCCCCCCCCCCCCACTTTTGTGATTGGGGGGGGGGCAGCTGCCCCCCCCCGGCCCCCCCACTTCCGGCGCCTATGGCTTAGATCCTCCTCTTTCATTTGATACAACTCATATGATGCATATTTCACGCATGAGTGATTAAAAGCAATTTGAGGGAAGGAAGCCAAAAAGTCATTTGGCGGCGGTATCTGAGTTTTGAAGAAAAATTTACATTTCTAGAAAGTTCATTTTCTGCTCGTTCATATGACACCTCAATCAGGAAAAAATGAGCAAGGAATAACAAAGATCTGTTTGTTTAAAGTGATGCTTTAAAGTTTAAACGAGTTGCATCAAGTGAAAGGGGAGGATCTTGCTCATCATATGTATTAGTAACTTGCATCATCAGTACTGGGTATAATAAATTAAAGAGAACTGAATTTGAACACGGGCCACAGGCTATCCCCCCCCCCCCTCTCTCTCTCTCTCTTGTGTCATTGCCTTTCCTTTTCCTCGCTTATTTCCTTTTTGCCACAGAGTATGTACAATATTTTGTTACCTTTGCGATGCAATGTTAGTGCAAAGTATTTTTTCAATTTGATCTTGATTACTAGCTTTTGAAATTGAAGGAAGTAGACTCAAAATAAAACACCTACCAAAAAATCGCTTTAGTGGGGTTAATTTTTGTTCTTCGCAGTAAGCTTTTTTTTTAATATTAAAGTGGTTCTTAATCAACATTTCTCCGAAAATCATTTTGCTTTTCAATTGTGACTGATGCTTTTCAGTCATTTCGATTGCTTTCGGATTCATTAAACAGTACCCGCTGCTATTAAAGATAATTGTCTAGTTGCAAATATCCTCGAGAGGGCGCCACCCTACTCCGACACATTTCCCTGCATCGCGCCTCTTTTCAAAAGCATGCAGTACATAAATATAGTTCAACACTAGTGCAGTATTTTCTCTAGCCTACTGAACTTCTCCTCTTGAATTATTGTGCTTCTTGTCTCACAATGCGCCCCGGAATAGTTTCCTAGATTGTTGGCGCATTATAAGTGCTTGCGTTGTATACACATTTCCTTCACTAGTAATAAATGATATTATCCTTATTATTTTTATTATAATTATCATTATTAGTAGTATTACCATCATCATTATCATTACTATTATTGTTAATTTTACATTGTCATTATTATTTCTACAATCATTATCATGCATATTGAGGCGAATTCATCCAATGGCCAGAACACTCATGAGATAGGAAGAATTCTGCATAAAAGCAATTTGAAATTAATCAAATACCGACAAAATGCCATTTAACGATCATTCACATTTAATGCATTAATAATAATATAGGCCTGGGTACAAAGTCAATAGGGAAGCACGAGCGTATGGCAGCATTCTAATGAAGGGGTGCACGATGGGGGGGGGGGGGGGGGGGTCTGATATGCCAACAACATGAACAGAACTAATAAACTCAATCATTAGCTAACTGACCTGTAAGGGAATCACCCACCGGTGACTACTCAAACGTTTGGAAACCCATATTTCGAAGCTAAGTATGAGGAAGAAAAATACAAATGATTTTCGTATAATCCCTTCAACTAAATGCGAGGAGGGAGGACTTAATCCAACCGCTTTTCTATTCGCATGTTACGAAACAATCAAATGTAGAGAGTATCATTAATACAGGAAAGATGGTGTCAAATCGGTTGAAGCAGCTTGTGTTGAGTTAGCAAACATTCAGAATGAGTTCTGGTTTTTCTACAAGTTTATTTTGTAAAATGATGCAGTCTCATGGCGATTAAAAGTTTCAAGTTGTTTAGGAGAGAGAGATAAATTGTGCATATAATTATTTTGCCGTTGTACGATAAATCATAAAGGCCTGGGCAATATATCTTTCTGTGTACAGTGCTTGTAACTTTACCAAGACTGGGCCAGATTTCTTATCATTTTAAAGATTCCAAAACCTTGCAGTACACAGCAATACTTAAATGCTAGATGATCAACCTTTTCTGATCGATCGCATGACCAGAACTGGTCTTTACCTAATGTATTGTATGATGTATGAAGAGAAACAAATATTGACATCATCCCTGATAATGTAATCACAATAGGGGTATATATTAATGACTAAAATTGTATATTTTCGCCTCGAGATTTCCCTTTGTAGGTGCCCTTTTTGTTGATGCCCCCCCCCCCCACACACACACACACACACACTTTTGCAGGAGCTCCGTCGCCTCTGGATATAATAAAGTAACGCCTTGGAATTTGCTACTAATTTAACATGTTTAATAAATGAAGCGCGTGGTCGGAGCAAATGGAAATGGAGGATCGTGTTCAATCCCTTCTGCGACATTCTATTTCATTTTATAATCATGTTACGTGAGGCGAAAGTGAAAGAATTTCTTTTCTAGCCAATATAATATGTCCCTCATTAAAACTCTTCTCTTTTTCTTTGAAAAGTTGGCAATAATGATACTTTGATTGCATTACTTGATACTCACTTTACCGAACAACATTGTTTTGAAAATAGAATTTCAAAATCTATTTGTGTCAGATTTTGGTTAACCAATACCTTATCATCATATCGTTAGTTAGCATATGACTTCTGCGTTATGAAAAGCAATTAATGCATTTTACTTAAACGGCTTATGGATCGTCCACAGTTACCGTTTGATTCTGGGTTTCGCTGTTTTATTGGACGCACTGACTGTAGATTTTAAGCATTGGAATACTCTTAGAGATTTCTTGGATGAATGACCAAATATTCTACATGCAAAGCAGAACAATTTGCTAACAATTTGTTAGAAAACGTTTTTTTCGCTTAAGTGGTAAACATAACTATCTGGACCACGAATCGACATTTAAGTGTGTCCGCACGACTGATTTAAAGTAATTATAGACTTCATATTATTATGCAATTTTAAAATTATTTGTATCACAATAAACCATAAACGGCCCTTTATAACGTTGACATTTTCGTTCTCTCTCTCTCTCTCTCTCCCTCTCTCTCTCTCTCTCTCTCTCCCCTATCTCTATTTCCCCTCTCTCTCCCTGGATCCCTTCTCTCGGCCCTCTCTTATCTCTGTCTCTGTATCACTTTTATCATCTTCTTATACCCCCCCCCCCCTCCTCTGTCTTTTCCCTCTCACCCCTTTTCTACCCCAATTACTCGACCTGTTACTAATTCATATCACTTAAGATGATTTTAAACATAACCACAGTGAAAAAATATTTGATGAATTAAAACAACTGTTTCGTGAAATTCTTTTTTTTATAATTTGTTTTAGCAATGTATATTTACCTTTCATAATAAACGTTTATAGCTGACATAATATTGTCGAAAAACGGTAACTAGATTTGGCCCCAAAACAAATCTTATCACAATTAATCAAAATATATTAGAGAGCACTACAGTATTACATCAACTACCTCAAACTTTTATAATCTACAACTGTATATCATTACGTCCAAGGCCCAAAATATTTGTTTTGGTCCACGGGGACTCTTTTAGTACTCACAGGGGCTAGCTCTTTTTTATACAAATTTCTATTGAATTTGTTCCCCACTCCCATGCATGATACTCTTTAATTCTTTGCTATTTTATCATCATTATATATTTAAGTCGGCATTTTCCCTCTTACAAACGAAAACCAACTCATATTTATATCAACAGTTGATTAAAAATGACTTTGGTAATAAAAACTCCATAAAATATAATCAAGGTCAGACTCATGTTTCCATTTAAGTGATACGTTTACATTATTTTAGCTTATAAAAAAAATTATTTCAGAAGTGCGTGCATGGTAAATATACGTTTCGATCTTAGAAGCAGTGCTTCGTGAATAATATATGTTCAATCACCTTTGGTATATTACGCTTTTATTAAAACCTACTCGAATCTGTATCAAGCTAAGAATCTGCTGGTCCTCGAATATGGATTTCCCTCCCTTCTGATGTAACTACCAGCACTAATGTTACTTCATTTAAAACCAAACTCAAACGTTCAATAATAACTACCTATGTCAAATAAACATGTCATTTCATCTCTCCTCCTTACGTTTTCTTACTTTACCTTTTCCTATTTCCCTTTACCTGTATGTTTAGTGCTTAATTGTTTTAATGTTTTTTTTATAACTAAGTTTGTTTGTATCTCATGTTTATTTTATGTATATTTCTTTATGTATTGGGGGCCTCATTAATCAAGCCTTCGCTTTTAGGGGCACCCTGACCATTTACACTGTATCAATATTGTTCAAAAACGCATGATTTGTATACTGTTTTTTTAAATTTTAAATGGTTTAATAAAACGAATTGAATTGAATGTGAATTATCATGGGTGGATTTAAAACATCCTTCATCTCTACATCACGGCAAACTAATCTTTCTTATTATCAGTTCCCAGAGCTTTCAATTTAATGGCTTTTCAGACAGGGTGCAAAGTCAATACGAGGGAATTGTTAATAGTATGTCGCACCATATGGTCCTCCCAAGATTTTTAAAAATTTAATTTGATCTATAGGCCTATAAGGCAAGTTCAATAAAACATCCATTTGAAGAGTAAAATGATATTATACAATTAAAACAAAATAATGATACCAATAACTTAATACAGGATAGCCAAAACGATGCAAAATAATCATAATATATAAGTCAACTTGAAGAAATATAAGCACAAACATTTATAAAAACATCTTTGATAACAACGTAAGGGAAATAACACTAATAAGAAGTAAATCAATATCTTACCAATTTTCAATTTGTACATTATGATATCATATGACTGGTGTTAAGGAAATATCTTGGAGAAACGATTACACGATGCAAGAAGTAGATTTATAGTTAACGTACTATACAGTATTTATATCCCGGATTTACATACTATTTCGAGAGAGGGAATTTATAATTATATTGGGTAATTACAACGGTAGTCATGCAATTCAAATCTATCGAGAGAATAGGCATCTTCTTATTCGGTTAGTTATCACATAATAAACAATAGAATATGAAACATTATAGGCCCATTAAAGTAAAGCTGGAGCAGAGAGATATTAACATAATGGTAATGAGTGTGAGATGGATTACAGTGATACTTTGATGAAATGCAACTTCTTGTCACAAGCAAACGCGAGCATGTCTGGAGAGAGGGAAACCAAGTAACACCTAATACCATCAAGTGTAATATAAAGTACATTGAACTCGACTCTCTCCTTCAGGTTCAGACCATCAAGGTCATAGAGCCTGATCACCACGTTATCATTCTTACAATCAACACTCGCTACATACACCCTGTCCTGCTCATCCACGGCAGCATACAGGTGGACACCACTTGGAGCTTGTAGAGACTTACCAGCATTCCCATCCCTGTCATAGACCGTCACCACGCTTGGGTTGGTGTAATCACATGAACTCGTGACGATCAAACCCGACCTGGTGGCAGATACCTGCTTCGTAGCGTTGTGTTTTGTTGGAACAGTGTGTATGAGAGTGGATCTAGTCGGGTCATAGATATAGACTTGCTTCTCATTGTTAGCGATGAGGATTTCATCTGATGGACTTCTGTTAAGTCCGATATAGGTATTGATTTTCACGTGGAGGGTTGATTTTCTGGATCCATTGGGAGAATATATGTGTGCTTCTTGAGTACCCGTCGATATGCATAACGACCTGTCTCGTTGAAACACAAGATCATCACACTTCATGTTACTTGGTATGTTTGGATACTGTTCCTGTTTACCGGCTGAATCAATGATATCTATACCATACATACCAATATATCCGATAGCTACACTATCATCAGAGTACTGGGTCATTCCAGACATCTTTCCCCGTAGATCTACACACTGAATGACTTGCAAATTGGGATCTGATTCTGAGATGCTCCCGATGTCAAGACGAGTATCACCTGCAGGATTGAACCTCTTCTCCTCTGCTTTCTTCGTAATGTCTGCCGCAGAAGTGTGATCAGTAGCCTCCTTCAGCATGGCATCCAGCTCCTCACAGAGCAAGGTATGAGCAGACAAACTGTCTGTCTCAAGACGACACAGTCTGTCATTAGATACCAGTGTTATTGAACTACAAATACTCTTGATCCTCTGTCGATCCTTGAATTTCAAGACGCGGAGGTCGTCATCGAAACTCCGCTTTACTGCATTGATTTGACCGATGAGATTTCGATAATTTTCTTCAAGTCGTTTGGCCTTGATGCTGTAGGCTTGACTGACATCTTCCAGTAGTTTCTGCACGGCAGTGTATAATTCATGGCGTTGTGCTTCGACATTCTGAATGTTCTTCTCCAGTTCTGTCTTCTTAGCGGCACATCGCTGAACAAGGTCGTTCACCTAAACAAAACAAATAATAGAGAATGAAAAGAACTTTTTCTGGCATGAGATGTATGCTAATAACATGGAGTTGATTTGAACATGAAATACAAGTGTTGCAAGCGCCTGAATTTTCACAAAAGTAATACCCCCCCCCCCCCACATAATCATACGATCGAGGACATATATAGGAAATTAATACATTGTTGTTTTTCTGCTTCATTTAAAGGGAATCCAGCCCTAGTAATAAATCCATTTGTATGAAAGCAGTAATATCAGATAGACAGAATGGAGATAGTTTTATGATAATAATGATTATAATCATCATCATGATAATAATGATAACAAAGGCAATATATAGATAATAAGAAGAATAATGGTACTACTACTTCTACTTCTAAGTATGGTGGTGATATGATGATGATGATGATGATGATAATTTTCATTAACATTATTACTTTTATCTAAATGATTTTCGTGTAACAAAATAAACAAAAATAAGACATTGCATTTTTCAAAGATTCGCAATTGAAGCATATTTGAATAATAACATAAAATACCTGATGCAAAGGTGTTTATATAGTATTTAGGATCATATAAATCTAGTATTTATCTGATTTTGCTCAAACATTTTATTGATTGGTTTGTCTGATTTTTCTGCTTTTATTTAAAGTAAGTTGTTTTTTGGAGTGGACTCGCCCTTTAAGGGAGTCAATTAAATTGCATTACTGAACACATGTTCAGCCAGATCATTACATAATTTATTGCAATTTTGTATTTTTACAAAATTACTGAAATCTAATCGATATACGGAGAAATTATGTCTTGTAAAGGGGAAAAAGACGAAAAATTATCAGCTTCATCGCTTTGACGATCTTCTCATTTGGTTACGGTGCCTAGTATACATTGTAGACAGGGTTTATAATTTCATATACAAGAAACACCTGATCAATCAATATTCGAGGGAATTTAGCGACCGCTTGGAGGAATGTTTGATTTTAGGATGCTCGAAAAATACTTTTCAAAGCAATTGAAAGTTTATTTTGATGCAGGGAGTTCGAAATAACTTTCCTTTATTTTTCCTTGCGAGGGGGGTACCTTCCCTTATCTGAATTGTACGAGTAAACTTGTCAGGCCTTTATCGCCAAACGCAAGTATCTTTTGTCAAATAAACCTACTTACCTTCATTAAATTTTGTCCCCCCCCCCCTTGAATAATACAGAGACATCAACCCCCTCTGCCCCCACCCACCGACTTCCAGCGCCTATGTTACCTTCTCTTATTAGAATCGTATGAGTTAACTTGTGGCAGGCCTTATAGTTGTGATATGAACCCACTTACCTTAAGACGTAGCTGCTGCTCGAAGTCAGCCTGATTCTTGATGTTGTGATATTGATGACCGACGATCACGCACTTGTGACAGACATGGACCTTGCAATCCTCACAAAACATATCTTTGTTCTCTTGTTTGTGGATGGAGCACTTCTCGGATAGATGACCAATGCTGACCTTCCCGTCGATGATATCCTGTATGGATACAATCTCATGACCTTCAAAGACTGATGTCATTAGCTCATGACTGCAGTCACAATTAGTGCACAAGTAATTATTACACGTTCTACAGAATGAGACAGCATCTGATTCTTGATGAAACTTAGAAGCAGTGCATTTTGGACGCATCTCAAGGACAGCGTTCATCCCTCCACACTCGGCGTGGTAATTGTCTACAAGTACGTTGAAATAGTTGAAATAGTTGAGGAAATCATCAACACGGTTCGCAGACAACTTGGTGATCTTCCTGCAGAGAGGACAGATCATGTGATCGAGATCCAGGTGTGAAAGATCATAGTTCTTGAGACATTTCCGACAAAAGGTGTGTCCGCATGAAGTCAGGAGCGTTGCCTCGATCGTCGAAGATATCAAGACATAGTGGACACGTCAGATTCTCTAAAGAGCTTGGAGCTTTCTCTTTCTCAGTCTGCTCAGCCATTGGATTTCTGGCTTATTACAAACACGAGCTCATTCTACGCATATATCCAATGTCCATTAAAACGCAATAACTACTAAACTAGAAGCCAACAATCAGTTCATGTAAGCACGAAGTATGCAGTGATGGATTTTGTGCTGAATGCATGTATGCAATTCTGTACCAAGTTCTCACGTTGATTACAAATATGTGACGAAAGAGGAGCGAATTACTTTGATCGAAAATACTGAGCTTCTATTGAAGTGTATGTATTATATACAATTAATAACGATGCTAAACTATATATCAGTCGATTGTCTGTGAATATAATGCAGTTTGTGCATCCTAGATCTATGAATAGAATTGGTTTTCCCACAGAGAGTTGGCGCGCAGCCGATATTAAGCACCTTTGAACTTATTTCCTAATTCACAAACTCAAACGGAAATACATCGTTTCCTATTGATCTTACGACCTTTGCTATACTATACAAACATAACAATGACACATTATAATTACCTTAAGGGGGGAACGAACTTCAGCTACGAACACGAGACCGCGCGCGATACAGGCAGAAAGTAGATCAGTAAGACATAAAACGATTTCAAGATGGAAAACAATTATCCTGTATAACGAAGAAACAACACGTCTTCCTATCGACAAATTAGATGTAATCTTTAACAGAGAAAAGTATATCTCCTTAAAATACAAAAAGGGCAAACGAACGAAATGGCTTACCAAACCGACACAACAAAGAACATCACCATATCTTTATATTCGATCATTTTCAATTTATTCCAGGTAGAACCAAACAAGATATATCATTATCTAAAAAACTAAAAAAACTAAAGCGGCCATGAACTCGAAGCGATAACGTTCAATGGCTAAACCATTCACTCTGTACGTACGTGTAATGTACATGCATACACACTATGAACATGACGGACAAAGAAAGAGGACAAATATACAGTTCCTCATTCTACCCTCAACAATTGTTGTGGTAGACAAAGGAACATCCCTTTACTGCTATTATGTAAACATGTCTAGAACAGGTGAATATGCATCTGACACCTGTTCTACACATGTTTACATAATAGCAGTGAAGGATGTTCCTTTGTCTACCACAGCAATTGTTGAGGATAGAATGAGGAACTGTATATTTTGTCCTCTTTCTTTGTCCGTCATGTTCATAGTGACACAACCTAATCTTCATTTGTATAGGAATGCATAGCATCTTGTAACATACGATAGGAAATTACATTATATCATAACTTAATCACAATTATAATTAATAAATGACAAATTTGTAAAGCCTTCATTGTATACAACTCATATTATGCATATTTCACGCCTGAGTGATTAACAGCAATTTGAAGGAAGGAAACCAAAAAGTTATTTGGAGGCGGTATCTGAGTTTCAAAAACAAATTCATATTTCTAGAAAGTTCATTCTCTGCTCTTTCATATGACACCTCAATCTTTAATCTTTTTAATCTCAATCTTTGTTTAAATTGATGCTTGCAGTTCCATAATTTGATTTTAAAAGTTCGTTTTCACTGGCTGCCTGCCGTAGCAACAAGCAGTATTGACAAAAGACTTAACTCCGTTTCATTGACAATCAGCCAAGCATGGAGTTTTTCACGTGTACTGGTATTTAAATATGTTTAGATGTATTTTACTTTAATGGCCATCAGCATAATTGCGAAGTGCAATATCCATTTTCTTATGAATTAAAGTTACAATAATTGGAACATGTTAAGGGAAAATGAAATAGCACAACAGGTTCGTTGCTAGTTAATTTAATATGAGCTCAATTGCTCATTTGTATTCTCTGTAAAGCCAGTAATACCTCAATGATGCCACGTGACGGGTTCAAACCGACTCCACACCGATCTGATTTGTGACATTCGTGGTCATGTGACTTTTATTTTGTGCAGTCTGGGGTCGGTCTTGGAATGCTCTCGTCCCTGCGACTGAGGTATTACATATTAATGAGTTCTTCTTCTTTGGGTTAAGTCTACCTCCTTCACAGTTGAAGATTCTTGCAGACTGATGAGTGTGTGTGTGCTTACGAGAGCAAAATGCATGGTGCAATGCTATTTACATGGTGCAAGTAAAAAGTTCCCGGACTTAGTTGCTGCCTCCCGTCAGGCATTGACGGAAGGCATTGACGGATGAGGCACGTACTGTTTCTGATGGCAGGTTGTTCCAACTCCTCACAGTCCTGGGAAAGAAGGACTGCTTATGTTGCTCAGTTCTTGAACGGGGGACTTGGTAGTTATGTGCATGGGCAGTCCTGGAGGGTCTTGTGACAGGGTTGATGTAGGATGCTGTGTCGAGTGCTACCAGGTTGTTGTGGAGCTTGTACATCATCACCAGTCTGTAATTTTCTCTGCGTTGCTCGAGTGTGGTCCAGTCAAGTTTTTGGAGCATGGAGGTCACGCTAGAGGTGTTGTGGTACCGATTGAGGGTGAATCTAGCGGCCCGTCTTTGTACCATTTCTATTTGATGGATGTGGTTTGCAGAGGAGGGATCCCAAACTGTAGAACTGTACTCAATGAGTGGTCTTACTAGAACTTTGTAGGCAGTACTCTTCAGTTTTGGTGAGTTGATCCGGAGATTTCGTCTGAGAAAGGCGAGGGTGTTGTTTGCTTTCTGGCATATGCTTGTGATGTGTTTGTCCTATTTCAAGTCTGATGTGATTGTGATGCCAAGGTACTTGGTTAATGAGACTGCTTCCAGTGGTGTGTTGTTCAGGATGTACTGGTGTCGTATCTGGCTCTTCTTCCTGGACACTGTGATGGTCTTGCACTTGTCCGTGTTGAGCTCCATCATCCATTCAGAGGACCATTCAGCAAGCCTATTAAGGTCCTCCTGTAGTTCAAGAGGGTCTTGTCTGCCCTTGATCGCTAGGTAGATGATGGCGTCGTCTGCAAAGAGACGTACTGGAGAGGTGAGCTTGTCTGGCAGGTCGTTGATGTAGTACAGGAATAGAGAGGGTCCGAGGACAGAGCCTTGATGTACTCCTGAGTCGACGTCGACCTCAGATGATGCATGGCCTTCTAGAACAACTTGCTGGGTTCGATGGTGAAGAAAGTTGGTGATCCACCTGTTGCTTTTGCCTCTCACTCCATAGTGGTCCATCTTGTGCATTAGTCTCTGGTGACCGACCTTGTCAAAGGCTTTGCTGAAGTCCATGACAAGGACATCAGTTTGCAGACCTAGCTCCATGTTCTTGTGGAGGTCACTAACGAATCCCAGTAGTTGTTGCTCGCAGGATCTCTGTGGTCGGAACCCATGTTGGAGGGGGTGGAGGATGTCCTTTTCATCGCCATGCCTCATGATGCTACTTGCAGGGATGTGCTCCATCATCTTGCAGCAGATACATGTGAGGGAGATTGGACGATAGTTGCTCGGATCGGTTCTGTCGCCTTTCTTGTAGACAGGCACCACGTTTGCTTTGTGCCAGTCATCTGGTATCTCGCCGGTGTCATACGAGAGTCTGTAGATGATGCGTAAGATGGGAGCGATGACTCTGGATAGCTGCTTCAGGATGCGTGGGGGTGATCCCATCGGGCCCTGGCGCTTTATGTGGTTTGAGTTTCTTAAGCATCATCTCGATACCCTTCAGGGTTATCACTATGTCAGGCATCGATTCATGTTCAGAAGTATCTGGCAACAGATGAGGAGGGATTGGAATTTCCTGGGTAAAAACCTTCTTGAACTGTCTATTCAGGGCATCAGCTTTCTCAGCAGGTTCACTGAATAGTACGCCGTCAGATTTGAGTTCCGCAATTCCAGCACTGTCAGTTCTGTTATTCTTGATGAATTGCCAGAATCTCTTCATGCAGTTGTACTTCCCTGGTCCTTCGTCATCATCTTCAACAGTAAAGATGGACTCGACATAGTTCCAGTAAGCTTTCCTGAGTGCGGATTGCAGTGTTCTTTTGAGATCACGGAGCTGCTCTTCCATAGCATATGGAACGAGGCCCTCTCTCTTCCGGAGGTGTCTGCACTCGTTGCTCAGTCTGTCACGTTTCTTGATGAGTCGTCTGATGCTATTTGTCACCCATGGTAAGTTGGCTTTGTGTGGAGTCAGCTTTTGAGAATGAAGTCATTGATGCCCTTCTCGATGCCAGTCTTGAAGATGAGCCATAGTTCATTCACAGAGGCATATGGTACTTTAGCTTCTTAGTTATGTAGTGTAGTATCATATATTTTTAAATGTATTACTCGTTTGTTTTTTTTTAAACAGATACAGCAATACTAATTTTCATTTAAAGCCATATGAAGCTTTACTGCAAAAACAGGATATTAGTATGAACATTTGTTTTTATCAATGCTTGAATGTTACTTAATTGACCTGTCTATATTGGTTGCTAAACTACAGTTAAACCGTAGTTTTTTCTTCATGTGTAGCATATTTATATCGGAAGAAGGTGGGTATGAGGGAGAGAGAGAGAGAGGGAGAGAGAGAGAAGAGGAAAGGAATTACAGTTGTCAATGATCGAGACGATGAGTGATAATTCGCAAGAAAGACAAAAGAAAAGAGCATGCAAGAGAAGAAAAAAGGAAAAGTAACAGACAAAATCAATCTAATTCTGAGAATGAATAGAGAAATAGGGAGGAGGAAGAGATCATCTGAAAAACATGTGCTTCGATTTTACGGCGTATGGACACCTAATTGCGATGACATCTTGCTGTTCATACAGTGTGAGATAAAATGACATGCTAAGAAATATGCTGGAAAGAGATCAAACAGCGTATGGACAGCAACACGTGATCAAAATGTAACCTATAGAAAGGATCAATATTACCAAATTCTACGTCAGCTTGCGCTTCGTTTAAAGATTTCTTTTATCACCTTATTTACGATTAAACAAATTGAATCAGTCGTTTTTATGCTCAGAAAATGTTCCACTCTTGTGATTTTTATTTGGGTAGGCATGCAGTAATGACAACAACAAAAACAAGTTAACAGATGTCAATATCACACGAGTCTATGATCTATATCCGCCACAAATATATCCAGTGTCCGTCAACAATACTGTGTTTATACCAAGAAAAAAGAACATGTTCTTGTAACATATAGGCTACAAGTAAAACTTATACAAACTTTATAAGCTAAGAATACAAGAGAACACAGGAAAATACAAAAAAGGGCATTGCAACCTTTGTAATATTAAAGTTCATTACTACGTATGAAAACGTATCTTAAATTGGCAGATTGGTCATTGCATTGTAACGTAGCGATGGATAACTCACCCATTTGTCATGCACAGAAAATATCATATTCCGTGTTTCGTCTAAAGCACCTTCTCCCTTTTGAAGTTTTAGTTATTTTGTGTGTTGGAACCAATTCCAACAGCTTATATTTGTGGTGATTACTCCTTTTAAACTTTATAACTTTCTCAATTTTGTCCAATTTCCCCAAAGCTGTCAGCAGTCTACTTTTCTGTTTTTCTGCTTTTCTCTAGAGTGGTTTGATATCAAGGCTGGATTCCCCTGAAAGGTACTTAACAACACTTTGTAGAAAACAATAAAGGGGCCAGTAGTCTGTCCAGAAATAGTCGCCCCCTTTCTCCCATAAGAATTGACCGAACAAAGTTAGACCTTACGAAAAATTAGTCAAGCTTAAAGGTAAAGACCAGTATTGGCAACGCCCCAATTTCAAAAAATGAAATGGAAGCTCTCATTACCAATCATGTAAAAGAATATGTTTTGACTAATACATGATGATAAACAAATTGCCGGGAAACCGCCTACTAATTCATATATTTGGTAAATTTATTTCTCTCATGGTCTGGTGAGAGAGATAGGGTAGTCCCATATACATCTTTCTGTGTATAGTGCTTGTAACTTTACGAAGAATGGGCCAAATTTCTTATCATTTTGATGATTCCAGAACCTTGCAGATGCTAGATGCTAGATGATCACCCTTTTCTGATCGATTCCACAACGTTTCTTTCACAATGCAATCGCATGACCATTACTGGTCTTTACCTTTAACATTATCCTCGGGTTTGGTCGATCACATTGGGTCACCGCATTTATACCCATGCACCAAACGTTGTCAGGAGGGATTTTTAGGTATATTAAAGGGAACCAAAACCTTCATACTAAGTTACTTTTATTGTAAAGATTAAGATATTTGAATAAAATCAGTGAAAATCAAGGAATAAGGAAGTTAGAACATTTTGAAATGACTAGTCACTAGAGGGCGATATTTAATTTTATGACATCAAATGACATTTAATTTGATGAAATGGAAACAATTTTCCGAATATATATTCAGAACGGTAGGAGGAAAGTTAATATTTCTTTGCAATTATAATCCCAAAACAATCAATATTAAGGCACCCAATCTATACTAGGATTGTTTGAACATCTGGAATTATCTAACCGAGAAGGAATATATTGTAAAAGAAACACATAATGAAAATCAAATTATCTTTAACAATACTTTTATTGAAGGTAGGATAATTCCTTTTAATGCAAAATTATTTAATGTGAACATTTTTCAAGTTAAACATTTGACGGACGCAGAAGGTGATATGAGATCAGGGGACTATTTCATAAGGAAAGGTCTTAATGTAGACGATCTGTTTTTTCTTAATGATCTATACACCACATTGCCAGCTGCCTGGAAGATTAAGAGAATTTGCAGAGGGAGAGATGATACTCTAAATGACACTGTTGATCTTTCCAACATTAACTTTATCATTAACAAAACAGTGTATTCTTTTGAGTCTGTCTCTTCCAAAATGCTCTATAATATTTTTATTGCTATAATACAAGATGCATTTGCTTTTAAACATCCAGAGGTAATAGCTTTAAATCTAGATAAGTCGGAAACTACAACATGTTTCTCAATCCCCAGATTTTCCACTCTAGATGGGAAGTTAAGGGAATTTCAGTATAAACTTTTACATAACATTATATTTTGTAATGATAAATTGTATCTTTTGGGATTAACACAGTCAAATTTATGTTCCTTTTGTAGAAAAGAAGTAGAAACCTATCGTCATATCTTCTTTGAATGTTCTAAAGGATCCAGAATATGGAATGAGATGGGAAACAGTTTAAAGATG
Organism: Strongylocentrotus droebachiensis; assembly: GCA_035222895.1. Lineage (NCBI taxonomy): Eukaryota > Metazoa > Echinodermata > Echinoidea > Camarodonta > Strongylocentrotidae > Strongylocentrotus > Strongylocentrotus droebachiensis. Next base: position 135,252 of record JAVYIG010004876.1, read on the forward strand.
TTTCAGTTTCTTAATATGCAATGGATTGATGTGTTGCTTGGTTTCAGAAAAAATATGAAAGATAATATATTGTTAAATCATGTATTGATTTTGGTCAAATATATGATTTACAGTAATCGTAAAAATGGAAAGTTACCAACTAGTAAAGAAATATGTAAGGCTGTAGAGAACTCAAAAAAAGTTGAACATGAAAAAGCAAAATTAAAGGACGAACTGCCAATACATTATCAAAAATGGGACAATTTTACCCCTTAAGGCAGGGGAACTGATTGTATATATATTGTAATTCCTGTTTCCTGTTCACTCCCTCACTTTCTCATCGATCCGGACACTTATCTGCTATCGTGTTTGCTTGTTTTTTATATTATATATATATATATTTTTTTTTTTTAACTTTTTTTTTTAAACGGTATAGTTAGAGACCTCCACTGAAACAAGACCCTTATATAGTTATAATGAAAAATGCACCATATCATTATATGTAAATATAACAAATTTTGTTATCATGGGTTATGAAGCAGCACCTTCACCTTATACTTTTTGTTTATATAAGAAAATATTTGTTCAGATTGCTTAATTTATATTGAACTAATTAATTTGCATATTATGTTGTAAAAATTGTTCCTTTTTATAATGTTGTATCCAAGTATTACCGTCACCTTTTCCTTTTTTAAAGGAATTGGAGCACATTCTGTATACTTGTTTGAATGTGTACTATATTAGTTTGGATACTTATGGAAAATATTTTTTAAATATGTCTGTGTTTATAATGTATGACTATGAGACAGTGTACTACATGTATGTTTATACTGTAAGAACAATTGTGTTCCTATTCATCATTTTGTATAATTATGAAGATCTGAATAAAGGCAAAAAAGCTTTAAAAAAACGAAAATCTGTGGACAACTCTCCATGCCTTTTGTACATCAAATTTCATGTTTTTCCTTCTTTCTTGTGATTGAGATAATCTACTCCCCTGAAAGCAAGGTATAGAATGCAAAATGATATTCTACTTCACATGTTAGGAAGTCGGATCAAGAACACAAATAAATACGAAGAAAATTAAAGAATTGTGAAATTTGATGTACAAAAGGCATGGAGAGTTGTCCACAGATTATGTCATAAAATTAAATATCGCATTCTAGTGACTAGGCAATTCAAAAACCTCTAACTTCCTTATTCCTTGCCCGATTTTGTTCAAATTTTCACTGATTATATTCAAATATCTTAAACTTTACAATAAAAGTAACTTAGTATGAAGGTTTAGGTTACCTTTAACGTGACACAACAATTGAAGAAAAGAAACACAAGGTCGGGATTGGTTCCCAGACCAACCGCCGTGTGTGGTTATCAGAATATCTGTATGATTGAATTCAATTTAATCTAATTTTACTAAACTGAATTGAATTAAAGCGATCATTTTTAAGAAAAAAAGAATACTGCTGAATTCACATGAAATATGCAAAAAATGACATTACCAATTATAACAGAAATGCAGTAAATGTTTACAAAGTTATCATAATATTTTTACAATTCTTAGGATGTTTAGACAAGAAATGGAACTTTCGACTGTTAAACAAATTCAATTTGATATATTAGGCAAGTTAAATGTAACATCCATGCCAAGAGTAAGATGATACATTAATATAAAATGAGAACAAAATAATACTATTAACCTTACAGGATGACCCGTGAAAGCTACAAAGATAACAAATAATCACAATGAAAGTCAAGAAATATAAGCACAAACATACACAAAATACTATGGGAATAACAACATGAGAGAAATAACGTTAATAAGAATTAAATCAATATCTTACCATCTTTCAAGCTGTACATTATGAAATCATATCGCTGGCTTTCAGTAAATATCTAGGAGAAACGATTACACAATGCAAGAAGTATAGATGCAAAGTTAACGTACAGTATTTACATACTATTTCGAAAGAGGGAAGTTATATATATGGGATAATTACAACGGTATAGTCATGCAATTCAAATCTATGTAGAGAATAGGCATCTTCTTATTCGGCTAGTAACTTAGTAGTCGCATGATAAACAATATAATATGACACATTATATATAGGCCCATATGAGATTAGAGCTGGAGCAGAGAGGTATACACAACCACCCATAATGGTAATGAATTTAAGATGGATTACAGTGATACTTTGATAAAATACAACTTCTTGTCACAAACAAAAGCGAGCATGTCTGGAGAGAGGGAAACCAAGTAACACCAATCGCTTTTAAGCGTCATATCAAGTACATTGAACTCAACTCTCTCCTTCAGGTTCAGACCATCAAGGTCATAGAGCCTGATCACCACGTTACCATTCTTACGATCAACACTCGCTACGTACACCCTATCCTGCTCATCCACTGCAGCAAACAGGTATACACCGCCTGGAGCTTGTAGAGGCATACCAGCATTCCCATCCCTGTCATAGACCGTCACTACGCTTGGGTTGATGTAATTACATGAACTCGTGACGATCAAACCCGACCTGGTGGCAGATACCTGGGTCGTAATGTTGTGTTTTGTTGGAACAGCGTGTTTGAGAGTGTATCCAGTCGGGTCATAGACATAGATTTGATTCCCAAAGTTAGCGATGAGGATTTCATTTGATGGACTTCTGTTTAGTCTGATATGGTTATTGCCTTTCACGTGGATGGTTGATTTCCTGGATCCATTGGGAGAATATATGTGTGCTTCGTTGACACCCGTCGATATGCATAACGACCTGTCTTGTCGAAACACAAGATCAAGACACTTCATGTTACTTGGTATGTTTGCATACTCCTCCTGTTTACCAGCTGAATCAATTATATCTATACCATGTGTACGATTATATCCGATAGCTACACTGGCATCAGAGTACGAGGTTATACCACTCATGTGTCCTCGTAGACCTACACACTGAATGACTTCCAACTTGGGATCTAAGATGCTCCCGAGGTCAAGACGAGTATCATCTGCAGGCTTAAACCTCTTCTCCTGTGCTCTCTTCGTAATGGCTACCGCCGAAGTGTGGTCAGTAGCCTCCTTCAGCATGGCATCCAGCTCCTCACAGAGCAAGGTATGAGCAGACAGACTGTCTGTCTCAAGACGACCCAGTCTGTCATTAAATACCAGTGCTATTGAACTACAAATACTCTTAATCCTCTGTCGATCCTTGGATTTCAAGACGCTGAGGTCGTCATCGAAACTCCACTTTACTGCATTGATTTGCTCGATGAGATTTTGATGGTTTTCTTCAAGCACTTTGGCCTTGATGATATAGGCTTGACTGACATCGTCCAGTAGTTTCTGCACGGCAGTGTATACCTCCTGGCGTTGTACTTCAACATTCTGAATGTTCTTCTCCAGTTCTGTCTTCTTAGCGGCACATCGCTGGACAAGGTCGTTCACCTAAATAAAATAAATAATAGAGAGTGAAAAGATCTTTTTTCTAGCATGAGATGTATGATAATTACATGGAGCAGAAAATGAAACAAAACCCCGCGCCTGAAGTTTCACAAAAGTAAGATCCCCCACTCCCCCCCCCCCCCCCTCCCCAAACACACACACACACGCTCATCATCATATATCATACGAGGACAGAGGAATTGAATACATTGTTTTTTTTCTGCTTTCTTAACCCTAAAAAGGCCGGGCTATTTGAGGTCTTAATACGCCCCCCCCCCCCCCTAAGATCTCGGCCTAGGAATGTCCAATTAATGTGAACGTTAGCATGGTGATAGATTAAAGTATATTAAATAAGATGGTGATGTTTATTTTCTTTTATATTTATTTTTTTCATGTCTTTATTAATATTTTTATGACAATATGCACACAAAAAATAGAAATTTTCAAAAAGTGCGTGATTTTGAACAATGCATGGGCAGATTTGATTTGATTTGAAGTTGCTGTTTTAGTTGAGTAATATCATTTATCAATTGAAATATAATAGTTTGTAATAAATACAAACATACAAATAAACACACACATGCAGGTACAAATATGTTTGTACAATATTTTGAGGGTGAAACGCGTCAGTTTCTTTTATATTTATAATTACCAATTTCTTATTTATACTATTGGTTTTAATTTCTTATGTATTTCATTATGTGAATTAAAAAAAATGTTTGGCCAGTACTAAACAAGTATATAAGCATGAATGTATGACTGCATAACATGAAAATAAATCACTCATGATATTGATTTTGATAAAGATCAAATAACTGCAATATACTTACACACGCACATTTTGTGAGAATTACATATTTTGATTGACATGTGATGATATTCCGTCACCTAACACCCGAACCATAGGTCTGCCCATGACAAATTTGATATCAAAATGTGCGGGAGATACTCATGAACTCATGAATTTTCAGCGCCAGAAGTTCAGGGGTTTTGATGCAGCGGCAAAAATTCGACAGGGGGGGGGCATTATGCCCCCACCCCCTCCCCCGGGCTTATTAGGGTTAAAAGGGAATCCAGCCATTGTAATAAGTCCATTTGTATGAAAGCAGTAATATCAGATAAACATAATGGATATAAGCCAAATAGTAATAATATTATCATAATAATGATTAATATCATCATGATAAAAATAATAACTAAATAATTATGATACATATTTTTTGTTTTCAATATGCACACAAAAAATAGAAATTTTCAAAAAGTTTTCAAAAATGAAACATATAGTAATAACGATAACAAAAGCAGTTTAATAATAATAATAAGAATAATGATACTATGGGCTGATTGTAAACTTTGATAGATAGGAATACCTTCTCCCATGCTTGCCGTGTCTTTATTAAAGACAGTTTTTACAAACATAATAAACACAGAGTCTATATATTTGAAGGATAGTATGTAGCGACCGCTTGGAGAAAATTTTAATTTTAGGATGCTGAGAGTTACTTTTCAGGGCACTTGAAATCTTATTAAGTTGCAAAGGAACTAAATGTAATTTTCCTTTATTTGTCCTTCGGGGTGGGCCAGAATCGAATTCTTCCACATTTTGAATAATGCGGGACATCAACCTCTCTTCTCGCCTCTTCCCTTATCTGAATTGTATGAGTAAATTTGTCAGGCCTTAGCCAAACGCAAGTATTTTTTGTCAAATACCGACTTACCTTAAGACGTAACTGCTGCTCGAAGTCATCCTGATTCTTGATGTTGTGATTTTGATGACCGACGATCACGCACTTGTGACAGACATGAACCTTACAATCCTCACAAAACATTTCTTTGTTCTCTTGTTTGTGAATGCAGCACTTCTCAGATAGATGACCTATGCTGACCTTCCCGTCGATGATATCCTGTATGGATACAATCTCATGACCTTCAAAGACTGATGTCAGCAGCGCATGGCTGCAGTCGCAATCAGTGCACATGTAATTATTACACGTTCTACAGAATGATACAGCATCTGATTCTTAATGAAACTTGGAAGCAGTGCATTGTGGACGCATCTCAAGGACAGCATTCATCCCTCCACACTTGGCGTGGTAATTGTCTACAAGTCCGTTGACAGTCACATGGGTGAGGAAATCATCGACACGGTTCGCAGACAACTTGGTGATCTTTCTGCAAAGAGGACAGATCATGTGATCGAGATCCTGGTGGGAAAGGTCATAGTTCTTGAGACATTTCCGACAGAAGGTGTGTCTGCATGAAGTCAGGATCGTTGCCTCGTCGAAGATATCAAGACATAGTGGACACGTCAGGTTCTCTAAAGAGCTTGGAGCTTTCTCTTTCTCAGTCTGCTGAGCCATTGGTACAAATAGCGGGTTTCTGACTTATTACAAACACGAGCTCATTCTACGCATATATATAATATCCAATGTCCATTAAAACGCAATAACTACTAAACTAGAAGCCAACAATCAGTTCATGCAAGCACGAAGTATGCAGTGATGTAGTAATAGATTTTGTCCTGAGTGCATGCATGTAGTTCTGTACCAAATTCTCACGCTGTTTACAAATATGTGACGAAAGAGGAGCGAATTACTTTGATCGAAAATACTGAGCCTCAAGTGTTACATCAATACAAATGTAATAACGATACTAAACTAATAGTAGATCGTTTGTGAATATAATGTAGTTTGTGCATCCTAGATCTGTGAATAGAAATGGGTTTACCCACAGATACTCTTTTCACACTGGTTTTGCTTAACCCCGTACTTTGCTTAGCCCCGTACTATCCTTAACCCCGGACTACTTTTTTTGGCTTTTCTCACTGCAATTCCTTAGCCCCGTACTAGCCATGGCCATGGAATTCATTAATACATTTTAGCGAACTTCTCGAAAGTAGCTAAAACAGGTTATTCCCAATCTGAACGAAGAAGTGTGAACCGAGCCGTAGACCACACGCCGCGTGGTCAAGGGAGGGGGGTCGTGAAAGACTTTATTGGCGTCAGTAATAAAACCAGAAAGGTTCGCGCCATACTCCGCGTGCTCTCGGCTCGCTTCATTCTTTCTATGGTCTTCATGAGAGATGGTCAGAATCGTGAACAAACTTTTTAGAGAAATTTGAACAACTTTTTTAGAGAACTACACCATCTTCGCCCGGTGTTACACATACACGGAGTTTATCTGTTTATCACAACGAAGTGTGACATATTTTTACTTATTATTTTGCTTCGTATTTTCCATTGGGCGTATTTTGCTGGTGTGTTAATTTGTTATAACTTTTGTGCATCTCGTGGAAGTCGACGCGTCACCAACCATGCCCAAATCCAGGCAGAGGCCAGCAAGCCGTGTGCAGCAAGGGGCCGCAGGAGAGGACGACCACGCGGATCCACTAAGTCGAAGCCTATTGAGGTCGCAGGGGCATTCGAAGAGCACGACGAGGGGGTTTCAGCGTCAACGGCCGGCTTAATCAGGCCAACTCCTACTACGGTGATGGGTGTCGGCGATGGAAGTGCGAGCAGAGGCTGTCTACCTGGGGTTCCTACCGACGAGGAAGGCAGAATTCTACCCGGTGAGTCGTGGCCGCTGCGTTTAGAAAACGCGCAATTAAAAGGTCGGGAGGAAATGGGCGCGATCGAACCGTTTACCGCCCCTCCAACAGAGGCTTCTTCCCCTCCTGTTTTAAATACCACTCCCCATCTCCCCCAGCCAGGCCTGCCATACATGCGGCAAGGCATTAGTGAGGAGCTAGGCTCCACCGTCCCCCAAGCTTTGCGCGAGCGAATTTGGAAGGGGGAATTTATCGAGCTGGGGCATATGCTCAAAGAAGGGTACCACACGTCCAATGATCTAACACTTGCCTTTGATCAGTCAAACGGGGGGTTTCACCTCCGCCCTCAATCTCGACCAATTTTAATCCGCTCGATTGAGCAGTGGACGAGCGCGATGTTGACCTTTGTGTCAATTTACACAGAGAGGCATGGTTCGCGGTCGCGAGAGCTGCTTAAGTACATGAATATAGTGAGGACGGCTGCGGCGTCAAACTACAATTGGCGCGAGTACGATATTCAGTTTCGGTTGCGCCAAGCCACTCGGCCTGAAGCGTCGTGGGGATCAGTCGACACGGAGCCGCTTCACTGCGTAGTCCCGGACTATTTTTCGTTTCTGTTCTCATTCATTTGCTTGGCACCGCAATTGCGGAGTTAGCAGGAGTTAGCACCACAATTGCGAGGTTAGCCCTGCTATTTTGCAGGGTTAGTTAACCCCGTACTATAGGTGGGGTTAGCCCACTTTGGTAAAAACGAGTCTGAACAGAAAGTGGAATAGGCTTAACCCCGTACTATAGGTAGGGCTAAGACCCCCCTTTAACCCCACCTATAGTACGGGGTTAAGCAAATTTTTGCCAGTGTGAAAAGGAAGTGGAATAAGCTTAACCCCGGACTATAGGTAGGGCTAAAACCCCCCCTTTAACCCCACCTATAGTACGGGGTTAAGCAACATTTTGCCAGTGTGAAAAGAAAGTGGAATAAGCTTAACCCCGGACTATAGGTAGGGCTAATACTCTTTTCACACTGGTTTTGCTTAACCCCGTACTTTGCTTAGCCCCGTACTATCCTTAACCCCGGACTACTTTTTTTGGCTTTTCTCACTGCAATTCCTTAGCCCCGTACTAGCCATGGCCATGGAATTCATTAATTCGCTTCACTGCGTAGTCCCGGACTATTTTTCGTTTCTGTTCTCATTCATTTGCTTGGCACCGCAATTGCGGAGTTAGCAGGAGTTAGCACCACAATTGCGAGGTTAGCCCTGCTATTTTGCAGGGTTAGTTAACCCCGTACTATAGGTGGGGTTAGCCCACTTTGGTAAAAACGAGTCTGAACAGAAAGTGGAATAGGCTTAACCCCGTACTATAGGTAGGGCTAAGACCCCCCTTTAACCCCACCTATAGTACGGGGTTAAGCAAATTTTTGCCAGTGTGAAAAGGAAGTGGAATAAGCTTAACCCCGGACTATAGGTAGGGCTAAAACCCCCCCTTTAACCCCACCTATAGTACGGGGTTAAGCAACATTTTGCCAGTGTGAAAAGAAAGTGGAATAAGCTTAACCCCGGACTATAGGTAGGGCTAATACTCTTTTCACACTGGTTTTGCTTAACCCCGTACTTTGCTTAGCCCCGTACTATCCTTAACCCCGGACTACTTTTTTTGGCTTTTCTCACTGCAATTCCTTAGCCCCGTACTAGCCATGGCCATGGAATTCATTAATTCGCTTCACTGCGTAGTCCCGGACTATTTTTCGTTTCTGTTCTCATTCATTTGCTTGGCACCGCAATTGCGGAGTTAGCAGGAGTTAGCACCACAATTGCGAGGTTAGCCCTGCTATTTTGCAGGGTTAGTTAACCCCGTACTATAGGTGGGGTTAGCCCACTTTGGTAAAAACGAGTCTGAACAGAAAGTGGAATAGGCTTAACCCCGTACTATAGGTAGGGCTAAGACCCCCCTTTAACCCCACCTATAGTACGGGGTTAAGCAAATTTTTGCCAGTGTGAAAAGGAAGTGGAATAAGCTTAACCCCGGACTATAGGTAGGGCTAAACCCCCCCCCCCCTTTAACCCCACCTATAGTACGGGGTTAAGCAACATTTTGCCAGTGTGAAAAGAAAGTGGAATAAGCTTAACCCCGGACTATAGGTAGGGCTAAGTCTCCCTTTAACCCCACCTATAGTACGGGGTTAAGCAACATTTTGCCAGTGTGAAAACAGTATAAGTCTCCCTTTAACCCCACCTATAGTACGGGGTTAAGCAACATTTTGCCAGTGTGAAAACAGTATGATACTCTTTTCACACTGGTTTTGCTTAACCCCGTACTTTGCTTAGCCCCGTACTATCCTTAACCCCGGACTATTTTGTTTGGCTTTTCACACACGCTGTTTTTAGTCCCGTACTAGCGCCTATTCCGGAATAAGAAAATTCCCGCTGTTCTCACTGCGTTTCGTTAACCCCGGATATCGTGCATGTTATGATTGGACATACTTCGCATCTGGCCAGCTGCGATACGCTCCATTGCGTAGTACCGGACTATTTTTCGTTTCTGTTCTCATTCATTTGCTTAGCACCGCAATTGCGGAGTTAGCAGGAGTTAGCACCACAATTGCGGAGTTAGCCCTGCTATTTTGCAGGGTTAGTTAACCCCGTACTATAGGTGGGGTTAGCCAACTTAAACCCACTTTGGTAAAAACCAGTCTGAACAGAAAGTGGAATAGGCTTAACCCCGTACTATAGGTGGGGCTAAGACCCCCCCTTAACCCCACCTATAGTACGGGGTTAAGCAAAATATTGCCAGTGTGAAAAGAGTATGAGAGTGCGCGCGCAGCCGATACTAAGCACCTTTGAACTTATTTCCTAATTCGCAAACTCAAACGGAAATACATCTTTTCCTATTGATCTTACGACCTCTGAAACCTTGGGGAGCACCAAACTTTAGCTACAAACACAAGACCGCGCGCGATACAGGCAGAAAGTAGATTAATAAGACATCATAAAAACGATTTCAAGATGGAAAACAATTATCCTGTATAAGGAAGAAGCATCACGTCTTCCTATCGACAAATTAGATGTAATCTTTAACTGAGAAAAGTGTGTCTCCTAAAAATACAAAAAGGGCATATGAACGAAATGGCCTACCAAACCGACACAACAAAGAACATCACCATATCTTTATATTCGATCATTTTCAATATATTCCAGGTAGAACCAAACAAGATATATCATTATATAAAAATTAAAAAAACTAAAGCGGCCATGCATGTAGCTCGAAGCGAAAACGGTCAGTGGCTAAACCATTCATTCTGTACGTACATGTACGGTAATGTACATGCGTACACACCCTAATCTTCATTTGTATAGGAATGCAAAGCATCTTGTAACCTACAATAGGAAATTACATTAATGGTGGTATTCCTCATTTTTATCTTTACAGTGCGACCCAGAAAAAACGAACCCAAGAATTATCGATGTTTTATCATAACTTAATCACAATTATAATTAATAAATGACACATATTTGTAAAGCTTAGATATGATACATATTTCACGCATGAGTGATTAAAAGCAATTTGAAGGAAGGAAACCAAAAAGTCATTTGGTGGCGGTATCTGAATTTCGAACAAAATCATATTTCTAGAAAGTTCATTTTCTGCTCGTTCACCTCAATCAGGAAAAAATGAGCAACGAATAACAAAGTTCTGTTTGTTTAAAATGATGCTTTAAAAACGAGTTGCATCAAGTGAAAGAGGATGATCTTGCTCATCATGTATATTAGTAATTTGCATCATCAGTACTGGGTCTAATACATTAAAGAGAACTGAATTTGAACCTGGGTCATAAGCTACCATCCCCCCCCCCCCCCCTCATTTTTTGTCATTGCCCTTCCTTTCCGTCACTTATTTCCTTTTTGCCACGGAGTATGTACAAAATTTTGTTACCTTTGTGATGCAATGTCGAGGCAAAGTATTTTTTCAATTTGATCTTGAATACTAGCTTTTGAAATTGAGGGAAGTAGACCCAAAATAAAACACACACAAAAATCGCTTTAGTGGGGATATTTTTTGTTCTTCACAGTAAGTTTTTTTTTTAAATATTAAAGTGGTTCCTAATTAACATTTTCCCGAAAATCAATCAGCTTTTCAATTGTGACTGATGCTTTTCAGTCATTTCGATTGCTTTCGGATTCATTAAGCAGTAACCGCTGCTAAGATAATTGCAAATATCCTCGAGAGGGCGCCACCCTAGTAGGACACATTTCCCTGTATCGCGCCTCTTTCAAAGCGTGCCCTCTTCAAAAGCTAGTTCAACACTAGTGCAGTATTTTCTCTATCCTCTTGAATTATTGTGCTACTTGTCTCACAATGCGCTCCGGAATAGTTTCCTAGATAGATGGCGCATTATAAGTGCTTGCGTTGTATACACATTGCCTTCACTAGTAATGATATTATCATTATTATTATTATTACCATCATCATTATTATTGTAGTTATTATTATCATTATCATTACTATTATTAATTTAACATTGTCATTATTATTATTTCTACAATTATTATCATGCATATTGAGGCGAATTCATCCAATGGCCAGGACATTCAGATAGGTAGTATTCTGCATAAAAGCAATTTGAAATAAATCAATCACCGACAAAATGCCATTTAACGATCATTCACACTTAATGCATTAATAATTATAGGCATGGGTACAAAGTCTATAGGGAAGCACGGGCGTATGGCAGCATTATAATGAAGGGGTGCACGGTGGGGGGGGGGGGGGTCTGATATGCCAACAACATGAACAGAACTAATAAACTCAATCATTTGCTAACTGACCTGTAAGGGAATCACCCACCGGTGACTTCTCAAACGTTTGGAAACCCATATTTCGAAGCTAAGTATGAGGAAGAAAAATACAAATGATTTTCGTATAATCCCTTCAACTAAATACGAGGAGGGAGGTATTTTAATCCAACCGCTTTTCTATTCGCATTTTACAAAACAATCAAATGTTACAGTAGAGAGTATCATGAATACAGGAAAGAGGGTGTCAAATCGCTAGAAGCAGCTTGTGTTGAGTTAGCAAACATTCATAAGGAGTTCTGGTTTTCTACAAGTTTATTTTGTAAAATGATGCAGTCTCGTGGCGATCTTTGGATTAAAAGCTTTGTTTAGGAGAGAGAGATAAATTGTGCATATAATTATTATGCCGTTGTACGATAAATCATAAAGGCCTGGGTAATATACATCTTTTTGTGTACAGTGCTTGTAACTTTACCAAGACTAGGCCAGATTTCTTATCATTTTGATGATTCCAGAACCTTGCAGTACACAGCAATACTTATACGCTAGATGATAAACCTTTTCTGATCGGTCGCATGACCAGAACTGGTCTTTACCTAATGTATTGTAGGATGTATGAAGAGAAACAAATATTGAAATCATCCCTGATAATTTAATCACAATAGGAGTATATATTAATGACTACAAATTGTATATTTTCGCCTCGAGATTTCCCTTTATAGGTGCCCTTTTTTGTCGGTGCCCCCCCCCCCCACACACACACACACACTTTGACAGGCGCTCCGCCGCCCCTGGATATAATAATGTAACGCATTGGAACAACGTTTCATTGCACTTCTTTTTGTACAGCAAACTTCGTTAATTTTTGCGACCATTTCCAAAAAGTGACCCCCGCGCAGCACTTTGCCACTAATTTTACATGTTTAATAAAATGAAGCGCGTGGTCGGGGCAAATGGAAATGGGGGATCGTGTTCAATCCCTTCTGCGACATTCTATTTCTTATCATGTTATGTGAGGTGAAAGTGAAAGAATTTCTCTTCTAGCCAATACAATATGTCTTTCATTAAAACTCTTCTGTTTTTCTTTGAAAAGTTTGCAATAATGATACTCTGATTGCATTACTTGATACTCACTTCACCGACAAATATTGTTTTGAAAATAGAATTTCAAAATCTATTTGTGTCAGATTTTAACCTTATCATCATATCGTTAGTTAGCATATAACTTCTACTTTATGAAAAGCAATTAATGCATTTTACTTAAACGGCTTATGGATTGTTCTCAATTACCGTTTGATTCTGACTTTCGCTGTTTTATTGGACGCACTGGCTGTAGATTTTAAGCTTTGGAACACTCTTAAAGATTTCTTGGATGAATTACCAAATATTCTACATGCAAAGCAGTACAACCTGTTAAAATTTCTTAGAAACAAAATTATCTGGACCACGAATCGACATTTAAGTGTGTCCGCACGACAGATTTAAATGATGAGTAATTATAGACTTCGTATTATTTTGCAATTTTAAAAGTATTTGTATCATATACCATAAACGGTCCTTAAACGTCGTAATGTTCGCGCTCTCTCTCTCTCTCTCTCCCTCGACCTGTTACTAATTCGTATCACATAAGATGATTTTAAACATAACCACAGTGAAACATATTTGATGAATTAAAACAACTGTTTCGTGAAAAAAAATTATCTTTGATTTGTTTTAGCAATCTATATTTACATTTCATAATAAACGTTTATAGCTGACATAATATTGTCGAAAAACGGTAAACAGATTAGGCCACAAAACAAATCTTATCACAATTAATCAAAATATATTAGAGATCACTACAATATTACATCAACTACCTCAAACTATTATAAACTACAACTGTATATCATTACCTCCAAGGCTCAAAATGTATTGTTTTGGTCCACGGGGACTCTTTTAGTACTCACAGGGGCTTGCTCTTTTTTATACAAATTTGTATTGAATTTGTACCCATGCATGATACTCCTAAATTCTTTGCTATTTTATCACCATTATTTATTTAAGTCGGCATTTTCCCTCTTACAAACGAAAACCAACTCATATTTATATCAACAGTTGATTAAAAATGACTTTGGTTGTAAAAACTCCATTAAATATAATCAAGGTCAGACTCATGTTTCCATTTAAGTGATACGTTTACATTAATTTAGCTTATATTTCAGAAGTGCGTGCGTGGTAAATATGTGAAAACCTTCTATACGTTCGACATTAGAAGCAGTGCTTCGTGAATAATACGTGTAGGTCTTATGTTTAATCACCTTTGGTATATTACGCTTTTATTAAAACCTGCTCGAATCTGTATCAAGCTAAGAATCTGCTGGTCCTCGAATATGGAATTCCCTCCCTTCTGATGTCATCTCCAGCACTAATGTTACTTCATTTAAAACCAAACCCAAACGTTCAATAATAACTACCTATGCCAAATAAACATGTAATTTCATCTCTCCTCCTTACGTTTTCTTATTTCACCTTTTCCTATTTCCCTTTACCTGTATGTTTAGTGCTTAATGTTTTAATGTTTTTTGTATAACTAAGTTTGTTTGTATCTCATGTTTATTTTATGTATATTTCTTTATGTCTTGGGGGCCCCATTAATCCAAG